>CAUYRH010022089.1:0-44013 GCA_963574655.1 Perodicticus potto
TTGTCTCAGCTTTCATCCCCTGAGGGCCGGGTGAATCTAAAGGTAAGCAAAGCCGCCTCATCCTGGTTTTCAGCTGACTCTGTGAGTATTCTAATCCCTGCGCTCTGTCCCGGCCGGTACCACCTTAGGCATATCCTTCACGTGCCTTGGTTGCCGGTCTGCTCTGCCAGTGGCTACCACTGGAGAAGTCACCCACTTTCCCTGGCCACCCAGAAGACTGGGAGTGTCTTTTCAAAACATCCCCTGGGGTGGGAGCTCTCCTTCTATTGTTCCTGCAACTGTGGTCGCTGTTTCACGCCTTAGGAGACCTTTCCTCCAGCTGGGCCTCCTCTCAGCTCACTCTCCTCTCACCACTCCCGAGCCGGAAAATCAGCACAGATCAGCAACAGTCCGTGCCCCGTCCACACCCCTCGAGAAAATCTCCAAGAATCTCGACTCTGTGGGGGACAGGCCTCCAGACCTCGGGGTGAGAGTGGAGGGGAACACCAGGAACTCTATCTTGCAGGTAGAGAGTATATACAGTTTTATGCCTGGCGGGAGAGTGCCACAGCACCCTAGTAGGGTCTGGTTTTTGGAAGGTCTCTCCTGTGGGGTAGAGTGGGAAGACATCTGAACTCTGTTCGCTTGTTTGTATGGAGGTATGGAGTATACTGTGAACTGCTCTCATGGGGGAGGGTACTCCTGTCCACTTGGTGATGTGCTCTGTACATTTTTGTTTGTGTCCTCGGGGTCTCAGGCCACCCCAGTAGGGTTGATGTACGTTCTTCGACTTTTTCTTTTGGCTCAGACCCAAACCATCGGCTTTCTTGCTGAGTTTCTGTCCTTTAGCTCTCCTTCTGGACGGGAACCTCTGTGGAAAGCTGGCTACAGATCACCATCTTGGCTCCTCCTCTAATTTCATATTTAAAATCATCCTTTTACATGTTTTCCTTTTCTAAACTAATATGTTATTGCGCAAAGAATAGCTTTTAACTTATGTGTATACTTAAGGGAGTAAACAAGAGAAATTACTGTGTATGATAAAATTATAATTGCCAATAAAAAGATATCTGGTGATTTTATTGATGTGAGGCCCACAATATCCATAGTCTATACCAAAAGTTCATTCGAACCAAGAATTGTCTTACTCAGAACTAATTAATTGGAATTTCTTAAGTTATAAATATTTATGTGGAAATATTTTCCTTATTGTGTAAGAATTTTGCATATTTTTGTCCATTTTTATCAAAGGATGATGTTTTTAAAAGGATGACAATATTAAAACACAATAGATGTGTAATACAGGTGTTGAGAGTCAGGGGTCTTGGTTCCCCAATCCCAGTTGGCCTGGTTCAATTACTTGGTGAAACTAGAAAATTCACGGCAAAAATATAAATTGAAAGTGGATAGAAACTGAAAGTAAGACTGGAGAAACACAGCAGTGTGAATAGAAAGCAAAATTAACTTCACACCAGCTTTAGAATAACAAAGAGAAATATTATTTATGAACAAAGAGAAAGCTTAGGGCACTTCCAAAGAGTTGGAAGTGGGTCCCTGTCATCAGTGAAAAGAGAGAGAGAGTCAGAGACACAAAGCCAGTGCAGAGGTTGAGATACCCTATTTCTCTCCATTTATATTGTTTGTAGCTCTTTTTTTGGTCCCTCTGCCCCTCGGGGACCTTTGACCTTTTCCCTTTTTTGATGATAATTGTTGAGCGCTGATCGTAGTTTTCCCGTAAAGTTTCTATGGGCCCTGCAGACTACCCTATTCAGAAGGCCAAGCTTTCCTCCCCTCCTCCTTGAATCCCCTTTCTTTGTCCTTTCTCAATAGTAAATCCAGGCAAACATTCCTCATTAGTCATCCATTCAAAAAACTATCAGTTTCACTGTTGAAAATTCCTTTAGAAACACTTAAATCAATAAGTTTCTCTTGATTCTCAATAACAGGTATTTCTTATAGAGTATTTCTAGAGCCATGCTTCTGTATAGAACATTAAAAAAGACTCTGATCTAATAATGAAAGAGCAAGAATGAATTCTACAACATAATAAATGGGTTTTGAGCTACAGCTATTTCATTTAAATATTGCTCTAGAATGTGACTTTTTACTTTAGGCTTTAGAATTGATGATGGACAGAGTTAAGACTTTGGGAGACGTTGGCATGGAATGAATGGTGTTTATTTTAATGTGATAAACTCATAGATTTAGAGGACTAGGAGCATAATGCTATGGATTGAGTATTTGTTCCTACCCCTCATAATTCATATGTTGAAGCCCTAACCCTACATGTAACTCCAGCGGGGATAGATAGAGCCTTTAATAAGAAGGTGATTAGGGTTAAATGAGGTCTTAAGGGTGGAGCCCTGATCTAATAGATCTAAACCCTCATAAGAAAAGGAAGAGACACCAGACCAGAGATTGGTCTATCTTCACCACATGAAAACACAGCAAGAAAATAGACCTCTGCAAGCTTGGAAAAGAGGCCTCCCCTTACCCTGGCGTTTTCAACACCCTGACCATGGATTTAGGGCTTCCAGAAATGTGAGGAAATGTATTTCTGTGCTTAGCCACCTAGTCTATGCACCTGACACTAATATAGCATACAATCCCAGGAAAGCAGGAGTATGATAAGAGGGAAAAGAGTTAGAGCTAGCGCGGGAGGGAGAGAAAAAAGGGAGGGGTGTTACCAAGCTGGTCACTTCACATTTTAAATATGACTGGTCTCCTATTGCATCTCAAAAGTAAACAAATAGATCAAATATATGTTTTATTCTCTACCTGTACACAGTGAGATGAAAATTCAGAACTATAATTCACTAAAACAATCTGGATAACTGAGACATATGCATACTTTCATTTTCTTTGTGTATAATGCACATATTGTCTAATGTGTATGATGCCTCATATTTTCATTTTATGATTATGTACAAATGTAACTTAAAAGTGAAATTCACTCAGTGCATAAATGTCTCAGTGGAAATATATTAGATATATCTTTAATGAATTATATGTTTTCTGAATAATTAGAAAATAATTTGTAATCAACATTTGTGAACCATCTCAGATCTCTTTGGCTTCTCTATGTGTATCTTTGGTTGTTTTTATTTTTTAGGATACTCCTTGAATGATGATGGTCTCTTCGTGAATTTTAGGATGTTAAATAAATTTAAACAGCTTCTTCACCTAGCATACACGTAACTTATATAAACACACTTTTTTCTTTCCTTAAATCCCAAATGCAAACAGTGTGAAACATAACCTATTCTGTTGAACACTCTTGCTACAGTATTATCAGGGTAATATTATTATTTACAATGTTAAATATACTTTCAGTTGTTCTTGTTTCACACTTCTGGGGGTGGGGGATCAGAATGGATTATTCAAACAATTTAAATTCCTTTTAGACTGGACCTTATAGCAATACTACTAATTTTGATTTCCCTCCAAAGTTAGCTGCAATGTTGGCCTTGATTTAAAACCCAAGATTCTGTGGGAAATGATAATGATACTGAGCTCTGACAGATTGAATTGTTCTCAAGATATTAAAGGATGACTAATAAATCTGCAAGCTGATCCAGAAACTTTTCTATGTAAGACATTCTTTCCATATGTGACACCTTCAAATGTTAATGCCACTAGCTGTTTGGTCTACTTAAATTGTATGTTTGGGGGTGGCACCTGTGGCTCAGTGGGTAAGGTACTGGCCCCATATACCGAGGGTGGCTGGTTCAAACCCAGCCCCGGCCAAACTGCAACAAAAAAATAGCCTGGCGTTTTGGTGGGTGCCTATAGTCCCAGCTACTGGGAGGCTGAGGCAAGAGAATTGTCTCAACCCAGGATTTGGAGGTTGCTGTGAGCTGTGACGCCATAGCACTCAAACAAGGACGATGGAGTGAGATTCTGTCTCTAGAAAGAAAAAAAAAATGTATGTTTGGGAGTGATTGCATTCTTGTTGCGATCAGTACTTTCTTGTGTACAAGATACAAGAAGTAGTATTCTCTCTCTCTTTTTTGTCCCTGTGCAATATAGCATTTTATTCTTAATGTCATTTCCTTATAAGAATTTTCAAAGTACTGTTTACTTCTGTAGTTTGTGTAGATTGCCATGTCATGAAGGGAAATACTGTTTTTTTAAGTCTGTTCCAGCATTGGGACTTAAAATTTACCATTTTATGGCTGCACATAAAAATATATAGATACATTTCTTGATAGTAGAAAGAATGAGGCATACATTCAAAACATAATAGGCGTTTTTAGATGTTGAATAAAAGAAATTCATAGATGGAATTACAGTTTCAGTGTAAACCTCTGAACCCTACATTGCCAAGACTTTTAATAGTCTATTTTAAAAACAATATTCTTATCTGTGGGGATAATTGCATGGAATATTTCTTCTTAAGCAAATTATGAACTCATTTCAGAAATTTTATCACTTTTATTTATTAATTTATTACTGTATTTGTACTTCATGGAACATAAGACGTCTGACCATTAAGTTTGTAAACTCATCCTAGAAAAAATGCTACACACCTCATTGCTGAATGTCACTGCAGTCACCTTTGAAGTACTTCCCTACTTCCCTTGAACTATGTACCAGTGCCTAGTCCACGCTTCAAAAACAATTTGGGAACTCTTTTTTTTCTGGAATGACCATCTGAGCACTCATTGTAGAAAGTCTGACAAGGACATATGTGAACTTGCTGCTATAAACTTATACTGGTAGAAAAGTTACAAACAACTTGGTCAGGTTTCATAACCTTGGCATATCAGTGTCTCACAGCTGCCTTCGTGTTGACATGTGTTGGTGTCTTGCTGAGTGGTGTTCATTATTGTCATTGTATGTTTTCGCTTAGTGTACTATGATGGCTCTGATGGTCATAGAATTCCAAAATTGCTTTGAAGGGTGGAGTAGGTGCTGGAGTCACTGCATCGCTTCCCCAGGGGAGCACTTCAAAGATGACTGTAATGATACTCAGCAATGAGATATGTAGCACTGTTTCTAGGATGAGTTTGTGGACTTAACAGTCAGGCTTCTCGTAATTGGTTTGTTCACAAGGTGTAAAAAAGGCTTTCAGACCCATCTCAGATACCTATTTTCTCCAACGGCTATTGCTTCATCACACATGAATCTCTCCTTTCAAGATTCCAGCCTTAAATTGCCCTGCGCCATTACACTTTTATTATTAAAGATCCTTCTTTATATTTTATGACATAAATAATTTTAAAGAATAGATAGTAAGTTCCACATATAATGTTTAAAGTTCCTGTTCATATATTATTTGTTTAATAATATATATTCATATATTATTTGAATTGAGAAACCTTCCCTCACTAAACTATATTATTTGTTTACTTTTTCAAAACCATGTGGAACTTATTAGTATCATATTTTTGACATATGCTATATACTTATATTATAAATTAAATATTCAGGACTGCTTATTTAGTATCATATTTTTATATGTGCCATACACTAACCTTGTAAATTCACTTTTGAGAAGTGTTTAAGTATAGACTTAGTTTGAAAATCAAAAAGGGTAGGTAATAAGACTGATGTAGGAACCAAAACACACATGGTTCAGTGCCTACCAAGATAAGATTATATGACATAACACTTATGGTTTATATTTGCTATGCACATGCTTATTATAAATTGTATTATAATATGAATTACAACAGTTTTTGTTGGAAATGTTTTCTACTAAAATATTTCAAAATTAAGCTGTTGATATCATAACATAAATTGGCCTCTTAAATTGTAAAACTGTTATAAATAATTAGTATTAAACAAAAAACCTTAATCAAATATTATAAAGCATGTGTTTTCTAATTTTAAAGCAAAAATGACTACCAAAATTTACTTAAATATGCAATATTAGGTGATGAGTTAAATTATTTATTTGGTATGTAAATGCGATTGGGTGCTATTCAGTTCCCACAAATTAAGAACAACATATATTGACCAGGTTTCTATTAAACAAGAAAGGCAGATTTTAAAAAATTTTAAAAAGGGGCGGGGTCTCTGGCTCAGTGAGTAGGGTGCCGGCCCCATATACCAAGGGTGGCAGGTTCGGCCCAGCCCCGGCCAAACTGCAACAACAACAACAAAAAAAAAAAAATTTCAAAAAGGAATGTGGTAAAAACAATACTGGTGCCTGAGACTAAGGAATATAGATGACAAAAAACTCTTCAGAGCTAAAATCAGAAAGTCTCAGGCAAATTAAAATGAGTTGGTAACCCCATAAAAGAGAGATTTTTATTGATAAATGTGTCTGTCTGTGTGTGAGTTATTGACTTTGTGCATCTGTACACATATACATATAGACAATCGCCATTGAAACATGGACATAGATATGTATACACACACACATATATATATATATATATAAACATATAATTTTTGCTAGGAAATATGTAATCTCAGAAGTTTTATAATAAGAGACACTTCACATCCAAAATGAGCCCAGTTGGAACTAGGCTGTATCTGGTTGGATCCAGGTGTTGCATATGTCTGCTTTATACGTCTCTCATCCTGCAGCCCAGGCCGAAGGTGTAGGCCCTTTGTGTGTCATGGTGAACATCTAAGAGCAGCAGGATAAGCCTCTGAAAGGTTTTCCTCTGAACTGGCACTTCTGTCCACATTCTGTAGGTCAAAGGAAAACTCGCAGCTACGCCCAAACTCTGGAGGCAAAGAGTATACTCTAAGGAGGAGAGGAGTGAATATTTACAGAGAAATAATCTAATATATGAGTGTGGGATTCTGAATAATGATTTTCTATTATATGTTTTCTTAATTTTCCAAAGATATATAACTTTAATAATTATAAACCCTGAAGATAAATTGAAATTATTCCATTCAGCATAGTAAAGAGACAAAAGGCAACTCTTTGGGGCCATATAGAAATATAATAAATCCTGGGGTTTTAATATACAGTATGTTGACTATAGTTAATAACAATATATTATGTACTTAGGGACAGAGGCAGTCACACCCTTACTCTTTGCAGATATCATGATCTTATACCTGGAAAACCCCAGGGACTCAACTACAAGGCTCACAGAAGTGATAAAAAATATATAGCAATGTTTCAGGATACAAAATCAATGTTGACAAATCAGTAGCCTTCATATATGCCAAACACAGTCAAGCTGAGAATCAAATAAAAAACACAATAACCTTCATAGTAACCTCAAAGAAAATGAAATACCTGGTAATATAGCTAACAAAGGAGGTGAAGGACCTCTCTAAAGAGAACTATGAAACTCTGAGAAAAGAAATAGCAAAAAATTTTAACAAATGGAAGCACATACCATGCTCATGGCTAGGAGGAATTGACATTGTTAAAATGTCCGTACTACCCAAAGTGATCAACAAGTTTAATGCAATCCCCATCAAAGAACCAACATCATACTTTGAATAACTCATAAAAAATAGTACTTCATTTCATGTGGAACAAGAAACATACCTTGATTAGCTAAAGCAATTTTAAGAAATAAAAGTTTCTGGAGGCATCATGTTACCATGGTACCAGACCTCATGTTATACTGCAAGTCTATAGTGATCAGAATAGCATAGTGCTGGCACAAAAATAGAGATATAAATCTTTGCAACAGAACAGAAAACTTAGAGATAAACTCAGCCATATATCATCATCCGATTTTTGATAAACCAAATGAAAGCATACATTGAGGGAAAATATCCCTATTTAATAAATGGTGCTGGGAGAACTGGTTAGCAACATGTAGAAGACTGAAATTGGATCTACACCTCTCACTACTGGATTCTTCCTGGATAAAAGTTTTAAATTTAAGATAAAAAAAATAAAAAAATAAAAATTCTAGAAGAAAGTGTGAGGAAAAACTCTTGACAATATCAGCCTGGGAAGATATTTTATGAAGCTCCATTTGGCAAATGCAGCAACACCAACAATAAATTAATGGGGCATAATCAATCTAAAAAGCTTGTATGAAACTAAGGGTATTGCAACTAAAGCAAACAGACAGTGTTCAGACTACCATGCTACGACGCTGACAAAGAGCTGATAGCTAGAGTCCACAGAGAACTGAAGTTAATCAAAAAGAGAAAAGTCAAACAACCCCATTTCTAAGTGGGCAAGAGACTTGACCAGAAACTCTCTGAAGATGACATATGAATGGCCGATAAACACACGAAAAATTGCTTATCATCCTTAATCATCACAGAAATGCAAATTAAAACCACTTCGAGATATCACTTATCCCCAGTGAGAATAGCCCACATCACAAAGTCTTAAATCTGCAGATGCTGGCAAGGATGTGGAGATACGGGAACAAACTCTGTGGAAAGGAGTATGGAGAATTCTAAAAGAACTACAAGTAGATTTCCCATTTTATTTGGCAATCCCATTACTAGGTATCTGCCCAGAAGAAAAAAAAATCATTTTACCACAAGGGCATTTGCACTAGAATATTTATCGCAGTTCAATTCACAGTCACCAAGACATGGAACCAACCTAAGTGCCCATCAACCCACCCACGAATGGATTGAAAAACTGTGATATACGTAGACCTTGGAGTACTATTCAGCCATAAAAAGAATGGAAACTTTACATCTTTTATATTTACCTGGATGAAGCTGAAATTCATTCTTCTTAGTAAAGTATCACAAGAATGGAAATGCAAATATCCAGTGTATTCAATAGTAATATAAAACCAATATGTAAGCAACTACATGCCCACATGAAAGAAAAACACGAGTGTATTCTAGTGAGGGGGAGGCAGAAGAGGAAAGGGGAAAGGGAGGAGAGAAGGTGATTGACAAGTTGTCACCTAATGTTCGGCACATCCCTTTGAAGAAGGGCTCAACTACAACTTGAGTTTTACCTTAGAAATGAAAACAATGTAACCTAAACATTTGTAGCCTCATATTAATCTGAAATAAGAAAAATGTATTATGTACTTGAAATTTGCCGGGAGAGTGTATCTTAAAGGTTCACACTGCACATGCACATGGGCACCCACACACGCGGTAACTGTATGAGGTCAGGGGTGTGGTACCCACCTTGATTGTGGTAATTCTTTTGTAATAAATATATATATGTCAAATCATCACAATGTGCATCTTAAATTTGTATAATTTTATTTACCTCTTATACTTTAATGAAGGTGTAAAAATGTTTTGCTGCTTTCTGGTATATGTTTTGGCAAATAAGAGAAAACTTTTTTTGTATATTTAAGCTCTGGGAACTTAAAATAATAATTAAATGATACTTGAAACAGTGTCTGGGTTGGAAAGAAGCTCATATTCTTTGTATAGAAACAGAGGACATGTGTGTCCCACAGACGAACCTGTCTGTGTGTGGGTTTTAAAGTCCTTGCTAAAAGTTAAGAGAAAAGGAAAGCATCAATGATTGTCATTCACAGTAGAAGAGAATGGCTTCCAGGAAGATGCTCTGCTCTCCGAGTCTTGACAGAGAATAGAATGCAATCCATATTTCCTTATCTGGAAATTCCCTGGAGAAAGTATCCAGACTAGTTTTTATGATGTAAACTTCTTTAGTGCCTACAAGTATCTCTGGTTTAAAGATTCATCCCTACTTAAAAAGATAGGTTATTCTAATCTATTCCCCAGCAGCACAACCACTTATAAAACAGATACTTTGGAGGGGGGAAAATCACTTATAAAAGAAATCTAATAGTGCCCCAAATACTACTTCTACCTACCCACTCACTTGTAAATGTTAGGCAAATAATAATAAAGAACTTGGACCCTGACAGAGCATTTTAGCAATTAAACTTCTGAAGTGTCAGGCTGCCAGCTGTGGGAATGGGCTTTTTGGCTTCTATTTTTTAGTTACTTGTAACAGTTTGTTTAATTGCTGAACTGCAAAACAGACAAAATTCATTAGGAAGTGGGACGCTAAGCCAGTAGTGGAGATGCATATTTGTCGTGACCACCACCTGTGGCACATCTCTCCGTCTCTCCGGCTTGCTTTAACAAAGGCACTTTGAATTCATTCAGAGAAAAAGGGAGTCTAAACAGGCTGCCTGTGTGTATGAGAAACCAGCTGCATCTGCCCTACAGACCCCTGTCTGCCGTGTTGTGTGAGGCAGTGTGTGGAATACACAATCGCTCGGCTTATCTTTTATCCATCCAAAGAAATTGTCTCTATTTATCTTTCTGGAAATATGGAAAGGCAAACTCACAGGATGCATGTCATATGCTATGAATCTACTTTGCTACTTTTTTACCCATGAAAAGGAAGACATTCAAGTTGGTCTATGATACAGGGATTCATTAATTCATCAATGGTTGTTGGTTGACCTTCTATACGGCACTTAACTAAATTCTGCCCTGGAAGTGCAATGTAAAAAAATATAAAAAGAAAAGAAAAACCAAAGAAACAACAACAACAACAAAAATTTTAAGAGAAACAAAAATAAGATTTGTGATTTAGCGTATTTTATCAAGGAATTTTTAGGCACTTTGGCTCACCAGAGTCTAACTAAATGACTGTGACATAGGTAAAAAGTAGATATTCAATTGATGAGGAAACAGAAGTTGTTTTTAAGTGAAAAATCATATCATAGCAGTTGGGAAGTTTACCTGGACCTTAATTACTTCAGTCTTCTAATTAGGTTATTTAGTAGGGGATTAGGCTAAGAAGCTTGATAAGCTTGGATTTAAAGCGCAACTCAGTACTCACCAGGTATGGCACATGGTGAAGTCACTTAACCTTACTGCCACTCAGATATCTCCAGTGCAAGTGTAGGCATAACATCTGCCTCCAGGGCTTAAGACTATTAAACCACTGGTCTAGCACACAAAGCAGTCGCTGGCATACACTACAATGGCTAGAGATGTTAATTCCTTTCTGTTCAGACATTTAAGTTGTGTATGCATTTATTTCTTTGTTTGTCTGTATCATAATTTGTTGTTAGGAATACATGATTTATATAGTGATCTGGGCCATGTGAAATATGAAAAAGTGAAATATATATATGTATATATATTTTAATTTTTGGTTTTTTTTTTTGTAGAGACAGAGTCTCACTCTATCGCCCTCCGTATAGTGCTGTGGAGTCACAGCTCACAGCAACCTCCACCTCTTAGGCTTGAGCAATTCTCTTGCCTCAGCCTCCCAGCTAGCTGGGACTACAGGCGCCCGCCACAGCACCTGGCTAATTTTTGATGCAGTTCGGCCGGGTCCGGGTTTGAACCTGCCACCCTCAGTATATGGGGCTGGCGCCCTACTTGCTGAGCCACAGGTGCCGCCCTATTTTAATTTTTTTATTGCCAGACATCAGTTCTTTTCTTTGTGTATGCTATATATTTTTCTGTACAAATTTTATTGTATGTTCTGATATTCCCATGAATGGGATGTTTTAGTGCAAGGCTGGGCATTCTGGAATGAATTCAGTACAGAGGACAGAAACATATTTATGAGATAGGTCTGGAGTGACAAATGTAAATTTTAAAAAGGCAGCATGCAATCTGTGAAGATTAATTTATTACACATATGTTTTGGAATTGACATTTTAAAAAATATTAAAGAGTTTCTGAATGCTTCTAATATTCTACTATAAATTTTGGATTATCTTTGTGGGTAAATATGCATATTTTCTGGTATTTTAATGAACGCTTTTACCTAGATTCCTTCTTAAACTGATATGTTAGAGGACACATTTTAGGAAACACTAAGGTAAATTTATTCACCAAGAAGAATAAATAATTTAATGTTTTGAAATTTTCCTGTCTTTTTATTTAAAGAATACCTATAGAACTGGACCAGAAAAAGTTATTATAAGCATTGTGTAAAAAAAAAAGATAATGGATTGTGAGAATTTACTTGCTATGAAATATACTAAGCCAAAGACACACACATACCCATAAATTTTATAAATTAAAGAATGGTAATGAATTAATTATCTGTTTACCATTCAGCTTCAGAAAAGATACCCGCATTTTGAATCCCTTCATGACTTTATGAATATTTCCATATGTAGGTTCTCCACCCTCAAGGTGACCGTTATTCTAAAGTTGTCATTAATAATTCTTTTTGCTATTTTTTATAACTTTACCATGTATTTCTTTATTTTCTAAGTATCTGTCATTTTATTTTACCTTATTTTTAAAGTTGTACAGGAAGTACCCAGGTTATAAGCAAAATAATTCTGTAGTCAGCTGCTGCTTCTTCTTCTTCTTTGAGACAGAGTCTCACTTTGTCACCTTCAGTAGAGTACCATAGCGTCATAGCTCATAGCAACCTTCAACTCTTGAGCTCAAGTGAATCTCTTGCCTTAGCCTTCCAAGTAGCTGGGATTACAGGAGCTTGCCACAATGTCCAGCTATATTTTTAAAGATGGGGTCTCACACTCACTCAGGCTGGTCTCAAACCTGTGAACTCAGGGCAATCCACCCTCCTCAGCCTCCCAGAGTGCTGGGATTATAGGCATGAGCCACAACGCCCAGCCTGTAAGTTTGTTCATTTTTTTTCTTTTTTTTGAGACAAAGTCTCACTCTGTCACACTCCGTATAGTGCTGTGGTGTCACAGCTCATAGCAACCTCCAGCTTTTGGCCTTAGGCGATTCTCTTGCCTAAGCCTCCCGAGTAGCTGTGACTATAGGTGTCTGCTACAATACCCAGCTATTTTTTTGTTGCAGTTTTGCAGGGACTGGGTTTGAACCCGCCACCCTTGGTATATGGGGCCGGCACCCTACTCACTGAGCCACAGGCGCCGTCTGTAAGTTTGTTCTTAAGGTGAATTTGTATGTAAGTTAAATAGGTACTTTGTTCCTATTATATGTAATAGACTCCATTCATAAGTGTGAGTTGTACAAGAGTTAGATGTTTGTAACTCAGAAATTTCCTGTATTATAAAATAGAATTATACATGTTGGCACTTATGCTATCTCTTTCAAATTTGTTTTTGAGGTCCAAAAATGACAATATATAGATCAATAGTGCATTACTTATATAGCCATGTTTAAATTATGTTTTTATATACTTGTATATATTTTGAAGCTCCATTAATAAGCACATCATCATTTATAATTTTTATGACACTTGTTAAGTAGTTTAACATTACTTGAAGACAAAATGCAATAAGTTAAAAATGTAGACAAGCCATCTGAATGCAATCACTCAAAAAAAGCTTATTAAGCAATGAAATACAGAAAATATAATCATTAAAAACTCAATAATAAAAAATAAAAATGAGATATGATAGATAAAAAAGAATGGCAAGATAAGTCAATAGAATTTAACCATAATAAACACATTAAATGCAAACAATCTAACCTTCATTAAAAGTCAGAGATTGTCTGATTGGATAAAAAGCATGATTCATTAGAATACTGCCTATAATATATATAATTTAAATATAAAGAAAGAAAATGCAAAAAGAAAAAGCTAGAAAAACACCTATACCATGCTAAAAATCTCCAAGGAAAAGTCATTTCATAATGTTAAAATTATGCCCATAATAACAAACCTTCAAATAAAAGAAAGAAACTCAGATGGCCAAGAGAAATAGACAAAAACACAATTATACTTCAATGCCTCTTTTAGTAATTAGTGGAATAAATAAATAAACATTTAAAAATAATCCAGAACAATAATAAAATGTGACATTATTGGTCACATTTACCCACTTGCTATGTATATAACCCTTTACTCATCAAAGTAGAATATACATTTTTTCCATACATATGGAATATTGACCAAATAATCTATGTTCTAGGTTATAAAAGAAGTACCCATGATTCAAATTATACTATATGATTTTGACCATTTCTAACCAATTTTGTACTGGAAGTCTAGCTACTGCAATAAGGTAAGGAAAATAAAAGCCATAAATATTGTGTAGAGAGAATAAAACTGTATTTATAAAAGGCATAAATTATGTAGAAAATTATAATGTTTTTTAAAGTCACTTGAACTAGTGATATCAAAAAGTGTGTAGGATAAATGTTTAACAAACAAATCAACTATGTGTGTGTGTCTATATATAATATATCATACATACTAGCAATGAACAACCATAAATTGAATTATAAAAAAAGTTATTCACACTAAATGTGTAAGATCTATTCTCTTAAAATATGAAATAGTGCTAGAAAAATTTTAGAAGATTTAATAAATGAAACAATATATCATATTAACGGGTCATAGCGTTCAATGCAAAAAATGTCAAATATCAACAAATTAATTAAAGATTTAATGCAATCTCAATCAAAATCCTGTTGGCCTTTTTCTTCCTTAAACATTAACAATACAAGTTAAAAATTTATACGAGGTTGGGTGCCTGTAGCTGAGTAGCTAAGGCGCCAGACACATACACCAGAGCTGGCAGGTTAGAACCCAGCCTAGGCCTGCCCAACAACAATGACAATTACAACCACAAAAAATAAAATAAAATAAAATAGCCAGGTGTTGTAGTGAGTGCTTGTAGTCCCAGCTGCTTGGGAGGCTGAGACAAGATAATTTCTTAACCCCAAGAATAGGAGGTTCCAGTGAGCTGTGATGCGACAGCTCTCTACCAGACAACATAGTGAAACTCTGTCTCAAAAAATAAATACATAATAAAAATTTATACAGAAAATTAAAGAATTAACTGTTTTTCCTATTAACAAACCACAACCTAAATATCATCCAGAATTAATATCTAAACTGTAACTTTAATATTTTTTCTTGATAATATAAAAAATATCTAAACCTAAACTACACTTTAATCTTGTTTTAGCTTACATTTTCAAATATCAAACTTCAGGACATTTTTAAAAATCATGAAAGTGCTACATTTGGTGAGTGAATCTCAATCTCTCAAATGATAAGCAAAGTATATAAATACATAATAGTAAATATGATTTACAATTAACCTAAACACCAGGCCTTTAGGAAACTCTCTGGTGAGGGTGATGCCTGCAGCTCAGTGAGTAGGGCGCCGGCCTCATATACCAACAGTGGCGTGGTTGAACCCGGCCCCGGACAAACTGCAACAACAAAAAAAGGGGGAAACCCAAATGATGAGACTGTCTTTGAATGACTCATTTGTCAGTATGATGATGGATATCTGTGAAGTCAGAATGTCGATTGTTGTTCTTACTTTTCTATCCCCAAATTCTCAATTATAACTAAGAAATAACACATTGCATCCATACTCAATAATGCATTCATTGCTTGAAATTAGGTCTGTACACTCTTTTTTTTTTTTTTTTTTTTTTGCAGTTTTTGGCCACGGCCGGGTTTGAACCTACCACCTCTGGTATATGGGGCTGGCGCCCTACTCTGTTGACCCACAGGTGCTGCCCAAGTCCGTGTACTTTTTAATGCATAGATATACACAGATACATTTGAGTTATCTGTCTCTTTGCCATTTTATTATATAGATGCTAGACTAACTCAGTAATTATTTTGAACTGACAAAAACTCTGTCACTTTTTAATTAATGATGCACTTCATAGCCTGAAAAATGAACTAGTTTTAGGAGTATTTATATGGTTACTTACACCTCTTTTACTGCAATACTTGGTTTATTCTTAGATGAAAAATATCATTAAGTGTTATTTCAAAACATAATTAAGAATTGTGGTAATGCCTAATCTAATGACCCAAACTAATTCTGAATTTCTTCTTTTTCTGATTTAAAGTAATGGAAGAATAGAATATATGTATATTGAATGATAGAAGTTGAAAATAAGCACAAAATGAAAGAAAGATAAATACCTGATCTCTATCCAATGAAAATAACATTAATTCAAGTGCCAAATTATTGTGGAATAAAACTATAAATATGATTACATTGACTTTTCTGAGCCCTAATGTCACAAAGTTTGGAGAGAGTAATGTGGTAAATGGATTTTGCATCTAGCAACATGGTATGGGATTTAATGTCACAATTAGGTAAATAAACAAAATAGTTAACGGAATATTTAATGGTAAGGTTTTACCTAAAAATTACTCAGAGAAGTCAAATAAAGAAAAGCTTAAAAAGGCAGAAGCAAGAAAAGCAGACTTAGGTTCTGGATATTAATGACAGTGAGGTACCTTCTGTTTAATGTAATTTAACCTGCATAATTCCAATATATTTTCTATATACATCATATTTTTAATATCCTCTTTGCCAGATTTCTAGAACAAAGGTATTAAATCAGAAACTGGTAAGAATGTTTTAGTGATCTTGATACTTTTTTCAACATGAAGGTGAGCTGAAAACCGTTTGTCAGATTATTTCTCCCAGTTTGGAGTTTGGGAAATATAATCAGCATAACCTCACGAGTTACATGCATTTTTCTAATTTCAAAAAATACAGTAAAAATCAATCACCACTAAAAGAATTCTGAATATAGTTTTATATCATGTTAACAGTTCAGAGAAAGTCTTTAAAGATCACAGCATTATTCTGAGGAAATTATTCATTGTAATACACATGTGCAATATGTTGGTCTATCGATAGAGAATTCTAATTAGTGGAATGCCCAGTAAACAAGTTGAAACTTTTGATGTCTTTAGTCATTATCTGATACGGGTAATAGTTGGAGACTTAAATTGTGACCTCAAAAACTAATCTGTGTTTATCTAGGAAATAAAAAAAATGCAGAAACCAATAAAGGAGAATTCTGAGTTTTAGGAAAATCTTCAGGGAAATTAGAAGTAATACATGGAAATTATAGAGGATATAGTGTACAGTGGATCCCATATACTTACTACATTTAGTAGGGTTTTCTTTTAATATTTTCCTTTTGAACATTCTGAAGGCTTGTTCTTTTCTACTCTTAAATGAAATCCAAGGCAGATCCCCTAGCTTTCCATATATTTATGGGTATTAGCAAGTACTCTTACTTTTTCGGGTGTTAAAAAGTTCAAGCTAATTGAAGGCAAACTTGTTGGCGTCCCCACACTCTTTACTCCTCTTATTCATCTGTGGCCAGATTCCAACGTATAGCTTTCAATTAGCAGGTAGAGATCAGTTTGCTCTTGTTTTTCTAACTAAATTTATTCATCCTTCACTTGTAGCTTTGAAATTTTTCATCCTAGGATTAAGTCCATGGAGAAGGGCAAGGAAGAGTAAGAAGAAAAGAATCAGCTTTTTCTGTTACCTGGCCTATACTGCTGTCAGCCTGTGTGGTATCCCCTTGGGAAAATGTCTGTCACTGGTTCTTTTGCTTATGAGGATTTCTCTCTTTCACTCTCTTGCTCTCTCATTTATTTTATAGGTTTTAAAAATCCCAATATAACAGAATATTCTATCTGCAGGTCTCTAGTAGCAGATCTCATCCAGGTGAAGATTTATCACCACTCAGTTAGCCCTTTGCTACAAAGGATTGACATTCTAGGTTGATATTTTAAATTCATGACATATTATTTTCCAGCCAATTGGGGCTATTTATTGAACACTAATGGTAAACATCTACCAAAACCAGGTACCAGAGGAACTTTGTGTTAATAATTTGGTCAAGGGCACATAGCAGAAACAGAAAACTTCAGTATAATTCACAGAAAAATATTGAATGCTGTAATCACAAAGGAAAAAATACTTGAAATCTTCAGCAGCAATACTGATTTCAATATGCCTGCATAATGAAATCATCTCTATAATCAAAAGTAAGCTGTATTTTCCTGTACTCCTAATAATTTTATATGGCTTTAATGTTCAGAATTCCAAACAAATGTGCAATAAGTAGCACACTTTAGTTAAGTATTTCAATATGCATTCATAAAAGCATGTGTTTGAAGATGGCAGCACATATGAAAACTCATTCAGTGGAAACTAATGGTGTCCAGCAGAGAATAAAGTAACTAATCAAATTTTGTGATGCAGCCAGTAATATCATTTTGAAAATGTGGGTATTTACAAACAAAGTACTTTATTATCTATAACTAGAGAGATAACCTCAAAGAGGACTTAAATCTTTCTCATCAAAGTGCTTTCTTCACAACTGCTAATGGAAAATACACTGCAATGCTTTTTGATATAATTATTTTGAGTGACATTTTCTTTTCTAGCTCTCTCTTTATACTTAACATGCAAATTGTTGTTGAATAACAGTGATCATGTCAATATGAAAGGAGAATATGCTACATTTTCTGTAGATTTGTAGATATTCATGGTATAGAAGGAATATGAAGACCAAGATTCTATTCAGAGTCTACATTTCTCATGAAACATTGTGACATTCTCATATTTGACATATGAGTTTTATTTTTTATTAAATGGAAATGTGTTGTAGCCCATATAGCCTATGGCCAGGAGCGAGAGTTATAAAAAATACCTGTATAGCTCAATAATGGAACACCTTGGTGAAAAGGGCATGGAGAGGTATTTAGCTCTCCTAACAAGCATGAAAGTTCATGAGATGAGAGTAGTGGTGAATTGGCAGTCTCTACACCTGTGGTGTTGAGGGGCATGAGATCAGCCTGGAGGAGAGGCTGGAGGAGAAGGCAATCGAGGAGCATGTGCATTCTATTATGGACCCGCTTACTCTGACTTTCTCCTCTCCTGCCTGCAGGATGCCAGCACAGCGTCTCTCTGCTGAAGATTACTAAGCTCTGCTAAAGACTACGATCTATATGTTCTAAGAAGACTGCTTTACTCTCTCTGTCTCTCTCTCCAGCTAAAGTAGATAGCCCTTGGCACCTAAGAGAAACTGTACCTGAGCAAAGTAACTGAGCAAGTCTGCATCTGGAACCTAGTTGAGCTGGGCCTGAGACCTGGCCAGTCCTGGGCTCTGACAAGTGGTGTCAGAAGTGACATGTGACAGATGTTTATATCTGCAGTAAACTATCCAACATGTATAATGAATGGAAACAAAAGTAAACAAGACAAAGAAATAATAAAGTTAGTACCTACTGCTTTAAATAATAGATTATTTATGGATAATTTAATTTATCCATCCATTTAAGAAATATATATATATATATATATATGTATATATATACACATACCTATACATAATGTACTTCACATCAATAATTATGAAGAATCTAAAATTTTGCCATATTTTCAAGTTAATAAGTTAGCTCACCATAGTTTTATGGATGTTGACAGAAGATACAAGACACCTGAAGCAAATACAAGAGACAATTTTTTTTGGCACCAATTTTCTAAGCTCAAATTCTCACTGGGTGATCTGAGAGAGGACAGGAATACCTGATCATGCAGTGGGTGGCTTTTTACAGGACAGGAACTTTGAGTTAAAGAAAACTAAAGTATATACAATGAGTGATCAGTACATCTGCCTTTGCTTCAGAGGGAAATACTTCTAAAGTTATATGGTGTATAAACGTTCTTGAAAAGATAGTCCAAGCCTCTACTTATAATATATGAAGAAATGCAAGAATTTCTCTGAGAATTATCTTCTTACATCCATGTGACAAGCATAGTTACTTCTAAAGACTTTATATGTATCCCATGCAATATAAATAAGACTACAAGAAAAGTCACAGCCTGAGAGTTATTTATTCATCTGGATTATCTTATAATTTTATTACTTTCTCCCAGAGAGTTAAGGATTTTAGTGGACAATCTCACTTATGAATATGAGTGAATATAAAAATATGAATATAAAAGATATTTAATGATGCATTAGAAAACGTAATGGAACACTATTGGAAAAGAATAATATACAGTGTCAAGTAAAATTTATTACACAAACAAAAAAGATGGCATAACCCTATTATTTACTTAATTTTAACTCAGTAAATATTCAGCACAACCATATGCAAATCTGGTAATATGTATAGAATAGAAGATGAAAAAATTATGTGTTCTATTCCAAAGATATTAATACTCTTAGATACATTCAAGAATGGCAAGTGTCCCAGACACATTGCTTTAGGAAACCATCTCCTGAACTTTTCAGGCCATGCCCACACTATCAGGGACCATGACCCACCTTCAACAATGTAATCTATGTTATTTAGACTCCCAAATCTCCCTGCCAAGTGTACTGAACTCACTTTCAAGGCTTGCATATGTTTCTTTTCTCGGGATAGTTTGTCCTAGAGTAAACTACACTGTTACTGTGTTTTTCCTTTAAGCCCTAAAGGTCGTTAAATTGAGTGGTCATTAAATTGAGTGGTCTCTCATTGAGATTGACACAACGGAAGATCCCATTTATAAACAAATGGCCGAGATGTCAGAAAAAGAGTTTAAAATTTGGATGGAAAATAAGATTAATAGAATGGAAGTAAATTGGAATTAGAAATTCTAGGAATAATTCAAAAGTTGTCTCAAATATTCAATGAATTCAAAGACAAAATCACCAAATATTTTACACATCGAGAAAAGAATTTGCAGTCGTTCAAGGTCTGAGAAATACAATAGAATCCCTCAGCAACAGAATGGAGCAGGTAGAAGAAAGGATTTCTGACATTGAAGACAAAGCTTTTCAATGCTCCCAAATGCTCAAAGACAAAGAGAAGTAGAGAGCAAAAACGTATCATTCTCTCAGAGAGCTTTGGGACAACTCCAAAAAAGCAAACATTCACCTGTTAGGAATTCCTGAGGATGATGAAGTTGTTCTAAAATGCTCAGATGCTCTACTCCAAGAGATAATCGAGGAGAACTTCCCAGACATGGCAAGAGACTCTGAAATTCAGATAGCAGACCATTTCCGAATCCCAGAATGACTTAATCCAAATAAAGCATCTCCCAGACACCTTAAAATTTACTTTGCCAAAGTTAATATGAAGGAGAAAATTCTGCAAGCAGCCAGACATAGAAAGCCATAACCTACAAGGGGAAGAATATTGGAATGACTGCAGATCTCTCTGCTGAAACTTTCAAACCAGAAGAAGATGGTCATCAACTTTTAACCTCCTAAAAGAAAACAACTTTCAACCCAGGATCCTGTACCCAGCTAAACTGAGGTTCATTTATGATGGAGAAATTAAATACTTTAATAACTTTCACATGTTGAAGAAATTTGCCATAACTAAACAAGCTCTACAAGATATTCTCAGAGCCCTCATCCACAATAACTAGCACAATGCTTTAACACCAAAGTAAACTCATGCAGAAACTTTTGATCAAATCCCAAATTCCACAGTGGTGAAATGATTAAAAATGTCTACTGGACATTTGAAAAACTCAACACCCAAAATACTACCAGGCTTATCAATACTCTCAATTAAAGTGAATAGTTTTAATTGTCCTCTAAAGAGGCACAGGTTGGCTGACTGGATTAAAAACTCAGGCCAGATATCTGCTGCATACAAGAGTCTCCTCTGGGGAAGCTCCTGTGTCTCAAAGGAATAGGGCACAAGTGATATATGCTGGAGGTGGCAGGTTCAAACTCAGCCCTGGACAAAAACTGCAAAAAAAAAAAAGCACCTCATCTGACCTTAAACGATAAATATAGACTTAGGGTGAAGGGATAGACATCTATAATCTAGGCAAATGGAAATTAGAAAAAAGCTGGTGTTGCAATTTTATTTGCAGATATAATAAGCTTTACACCAACAAAAGTAAGGAAAGATAAGGATGGTCACTTCATATTTGTTAAGAGAAACACTCAATATGAAGAGATTTCAATTATTAACATTTATACACCCAACAAGAATGTTCCTCAATTTATAAGAGAGACCCTAATAGACATGAGCAACATGATATCCTCCAGCACCATAATAGTTGTAGGTTTTACCACTCCTTTGGCAGTGTTGGATAGATCCTCCAATAAGAAATTAAACAAAGAAATTTTAGACTTAAACTTAACCGTTCCACAATTAGATTTAACAGACATCTATAGAACATTTCCTCCTAACAAAACTGAATACACATACTTCTCATCGGTCCATGCAACATCCTCCAAAACTGATCACATCCATTGTCATAAGTCTGACCTCAGCAAATTTAAAAGAATAGAAATTATTCTTTGTATCTTCTCAGACTATCATGGAATAAAAGTTGAACTCAATAACAACAGTAATCTGCATACTCATACAAAAATATGGAAACTAAATAACCTTATGCTGAATGAGAGCTGTGTTATAGATGAGATTAAGAAGGAAATTACCAAATTTTGGAACAAAACAATAATGAAGACATGAATTACCAGAACCTCTGGATACAGCAAAGGCAGTCCGAAGAGGGAAATTTATACCCTTGCAAACCTTCCTCAAGAGAACAGAAAGATAGGAGGTCAAACACTTAAGGGGGACATCCCAAGCACTGGAAAAGAACATTCCAACCCCAAACCCAGCAGAAGAAAAGAAACAACCAAAATTAGAGCAGAAGTAAATGAAATTGAAAACCAAAGAATTATACAACAGATCAATGAATCAAAAAGTTGATTTTTTGAAAACCTCAATAAAAGAGATATATCTTTGGTTAACCTAACCAGAAATAAAGAAGTAAAATCTCTAATTTCATCAATCAGAAATGACAGAGGCAAGATAACAATAGACACCTCAGAAATTCAAAGAATCCTTAATGAATATTACCAAAACTCTATTCTCAGAAATATGAAAATTTGAAGGAAATAGACCAATACTTGGAAGTAAGCCACCTTCCTAGACTTCGCCAGAAAGAAGTGGAAATGTTGAACAGGCCTATATCAAGTTCTTAAATAGTATCAGCTATGTGAAATCTCCCCAAAAAGAAAAGTTAGGGACCAGACAACTTCACATCAGAATTCTACCAAACATTTAATCTTAATACTATATTACTTAATCGTTTCCAAGACATAGAAAAAGAAGGAATACTACCCAACACATTCTATGAAGCAAACTTCACCCTCATCCCCAAACCAGGAAAAGACCTGACAAGCAAAGAAAATTATAGACCAATATCTCTAATGAATATTGATGCAAAAATATTCAGTAAGATCCTCACAAACAGAATCCAGCCACACACCAAACAAATTATACACCATAGCCAAGTGGGTTTTATCCCAGGTTCTCAAGACTGGTTCAATATACGTAAATCAATAAATATAATGCATCGCATAAACAAAATAAAAACAAAAAAAAACATATGATTCTCTCAATTGATACAGAAAAATCTTTTGATAATATCCAGCATCCTTTCATGATCAGAACACTTAAGAAAATAGCTATAGAAGGGACATTTCTTAAACAGATAGAGGTTACCTACAGCAAACTCACAGCCAATATTATATTGAATGGAGTAAAATCAACATTTCCACTCAGATCAGGAACCAGGCAAGGTTGCCCACTGTCTCATCTGCTTTTTAACATTGTAATGGAAGCCTTAGCCATTGCAATCAGGCAAGATTATCCATAGAGTCAGAAGAGATCAAACTTTCACTCTTCACATATATGATTTTATATAAGGAAAACCCCAGGGACACAAAATATAAAACTCTTAGAGGTTATCAAGGAATACAGCAGTGTCTCAGGATCCAAAATATATACTCACAAATAAGTAGCATTTATATATACCAACAATAATAAAGCTAAAAAGCAATCAAGGACTCTATTCCTTTTACACTTGTGCCAAAGAAGATGAAATATCTGGGAGTGTACCTAACAAAGGAAGTGAAAGATATCTATATGGAGAACTATGAAACTTTGAGAAAAGAATCAGGTGAAGATGTTAACAAATGGAAAAACATATCATTTTCATGGCTGGGAAGAATCAACATTGTTAAAATGTTCATACTACCCAAAGCAATCTACAGATTTAAAGCAATCCCTACTAAAGCACCTCTGTCATACTTTAAAGACCTGGAAAAATTAGTCCTTCATTTTATATGGAAAAAGAAAAAGCCTTGAATAGCCAAGACATTACTCAGAAATAAAAACAAATCAGGAGGAATCACGCTACCAGAATTCAGATTATACTATAAATCTATATTGACCAAAACAGCATGGTACTGGCACAGAAATAGAGAAATAGATTTATGGAACAGAATTGAGAACCAAGAAATGAACCCAGACACTTGTCATCATTTGATGTTTGATAAGCTTATCAAAAATATAAATTGAGGGAAGGATTCCCTGTTTAACAAATGTTGTTGGGTGAATTGGCTGGCAACTTGTAGAAGACTGAAACTGGACCCACAACTTTCTCCTCCTTCAAAAATTGACTCTCACTAGATAAAATACTTAAACTTAAAATATCAAACTATAAAGATTCTTGGAGACAGTGCAAGGGAAACACTTGAAGAAATTGGCCTAAGACTAAATACTTAATGAGGAGGATCCCTGGGCAATTGAAGCAATACCACAAATACATTACTAGGATCTGATCAAACTAAAAATCTTCTGCACTGCCAAGAACACAGTAACTAAAGCAAGTAGACATCTCTCAGAATGGGGGAGGATATTTGCAGATAATATTTCTGACAAAGATCTGACAACCAGAATCCACAAAGAACTCAAACTTATTAATAAGAAAAGAACAAGTGATCCCATTTCATTGGGGGCAAGACACTTGAACAGAAGCTTCTCTGAAGAAGATAGGCGCATGGTTTACAGACACACGAAAAAATGCTCATCATCTTTAATCATCAGAGAAATGAAAATCAAAAGCACTTTGAGATATCAGCTAACTTCAGTAAGAGTAGTCCACATCACAAAATCCCAAAAGTACAGATGTTGGCATGGAAGTGGAGACCAGGGAACACTTCTGCACTGCTGGTGGGAATGCAAGATAATACATTCCTTTTGGAAAGAAATTTGTAGAACACTCAGGAATCAAAAGTAGACCTGTCATTTGATCCTGCAATTCCTCTATTAGATGTATATCCAAAAGGCCAAAAATCACCTTGCAACAAAGATATTTGCACCACATTATTAATTTCAGCTCAATTCATAATTGCCAAGTCATGGAAGAAGCCCAAGTGTCCATTGACCCATGAATGGATTAATAAATTGTGGTATATGTATACCATGGAATAGTATGCAGCCTTTAAAAAAGATGAAGACTTTACCTCTTTTATGTTTATATGGATGGAACTGGAACATATTCTTCTTAGTAATGTATCTCAAGAATGGAAGAAAAAGTATCCAATGTACTCAGTACTTTTATGAAATCAATTTATAATTACTCACACTTTCTTATGAAAGATAGATCACAACTATAGCCCAGGATGAGGGAGAAAAATGGAGGGGGATGGGAGAGAAAAGGGCAGGTCTGATAGAGTGAGGGTAAATGGTGGGACCACACCTGCAGAGCATATTGCAAGGGTACAAGTCGAATCTATCAAGAACAGAACATAAATGTCTTAACATAATAATTAAGTAAATGAGGCGAAAGCTATGTTGATTAGTTTGATGTAAGCACTCCAAATTGTATAAAAAATCAACACATAGTACCCCACAAATGTATAAATGTATTCATGATCTATGTTTCTATGAATTAATAAAAGGCAAAAAAAATGTGATAGAATGTGATAAGTGCTATGACAGAGACTAAGTAATATTCAATGACCAAGAAATCCATTCATTAGTCAGACTGATATGTAATATGTTCCAATAAAAAGTAAACCCAAGTCTCAATGGTTTAACAAACCATAGTATTATTTGCTATTAATGCCAATATCCAATGCTAACAATAAAGGATTTACTTAATTAGTGACTAAAGGACCCATAATATTTACATAATTTCTTATGGAAGGGGGAAACTCTTATAACTTGTGCCAAATATTAAGATGTCACTTATATATTTTGGCTAAAACAAATATTAAAAGAATAAATAAGTATGAAAAGAAAAAAGAGTTATAATAATGGTTAAAACCTAAAATTGATATTAGAAAAGAAGAAACTGTCTCTGCTTTTGAGGTTATGGGCACACTAATAATCAACTGAATAGAAAACTGAACATTTAATTAAAGTATTAGCTACATTGTTCACATATACCTTCTGCTGTATTTCGTTAGTATTCATTAGAAGATAATGCATTTCTCTGGTCATTTGTTGTGTATAAACAGAAATATATGTGTATTTGTGCATTCATGCAAGTATGTATGTATATACATAGATTTAGTTTATCTCACTAATAATACAGGCATACCTCTGAGTACTGCAAGCTTTAGAAGTATAGTTAAAGAACTGGACATCACCAAGGATAATCTGACACAAAAATTTGAACATCCTTGTATGACTCTGGCAATCCAAGTAGCCTGAGATGAGATATGGACAGCAGTTCCATTTCTCAAGTTCACTCCAATGGAATTGAATGTTTTATACAACTATGTCATTCATGTATTTAACTGCTTATACACTTATGTGCTTGAAAAGCTGCCAGACCTGGTGAGAGGTCTTCCCACCTTAGCCTCCGTCTTTAGATGAAAAGTCAAGAACAAGCACACTGGAGTTGTGTGGGAGTCTGTCCTGGGGGAGTGTGGGCTGCAAAAAGGAGACATCACAGGACTCTGTACCTTCTTCATTGCACATGTTAACAAGGCAGAGAACTCTGCTGCTAAAGTGTACAGATGTACATCAGGGACATCGCGTTCCTGATGACTGACATGGTGAGAAACCAGGCTTCATAGCAAGGCTTGCTGAAAGCTGTTCAGATCACCGAAGAGGGAAAAGCAGTGAGAACCCCTGAAAAGCAAAAGTCATCCCTGAAAGAGTTGATAACTGTCACCCTACAAACTACCCAGGGATTTCGACTTCTAATCATTTATCTTGCAAATGGAAAAAAGTATGCATAATTTATTATAAGCTTATTTTTATAGCAAAATGTGAGGTGAGGTGAGGTGCCTGTAGCTCAAGCAGCTAATGCGCCAGGCACATACACCAGATCTGGCAGGTTCGAATCCAGCCCAGACTTTCCAAACAACAATGACAACTACAAAAAATAGCCAGGGGTGTGGCAAGTGTCTGTAGTCCCAGCTACTTGGGAGGCTGAGGCAAAAGAATCGCTTAAGCCCAGGAGTTGGAGGTTGCTGTGAGCTGTGGTGCCACGGTACTCTACCGAGGGTGACAACTTGAGGCTCAGTCTCAAAAAAAAATATGTGAGGTGATGTTAAAGAAATTATGACAAATTGATATAATAATTTCTGTATCCCCATGTAAAAGAATGAAGAAGCACTTTGTGTCATGATATGAAGTTATCACCAAGATGTATTGTTGCTTTAAATATTTATTTCCAAGATGTATTTGTAAGTGAAAAAGTGGGCAAAAAACAAATATGTATATGGTGCATATTAGTTTATATATCCATAAATAACTTCTGCAGAGATACATTAGAAAGTCATATTAGTCATCATAGGAAAGAAAACTAAGAGGCCACAGGTCAAATATAAGAGAAAATATTTTCACTGTTAGTCCATTTTGCACATTTTGAATTTTGAACCATGTGAATGTATCACCTACTATAAAACAAATAAGCAATAAAAACACCTAAAAAAAGAAAGAAAAAGAAAAAAAGACGACGTCTTGCTTTAGCTTTTTCTTATTGCACATTTGTCTATGGCAAACAAATCTTACTTTGTAAACCTATATCTTACTCTTGCTTTGTAAACCTATCTTTCTCCTCCTCAATAAACTTTATTTTTTTCTTTAAAAAATGTATTTATTGCAAAACAATTTACTTTTACACACTGCTAAAATCACATAATTTACACTGCTACATCACCTCACATATTTTTTTTGAGACTGAGCCTCAAGAATAAAAAATTATTAAAATATAAATAAATAAGCAACAGATCAAAAGGTAGCTAAATAAATGGAAGTTACCATCAGAGTGTGTATGCAGCTCTAAATTTTATGGACTAGTCATTCTACAAATGACCTCGAAAATAAACTCTAGTTAACTTAAAAGCCACAGTGTCAGAAAATATTAAAAGAGAATATAGTACCAATTAGACCACAAAAGTTATCATAGATAAGGTACTAGTCTAAATAAAATAGTTAGTGGGTCAAGTCTCCTATTTAAACTTGAATATTTATGTTTGTTTTAATTCTAGTTTCAAAGAATATTTTGCTCTCTTGTTTTGTCCTTCTGAAAGGACATTTCACTTTGACATTCTTTTTTTATTTTCATTGTGAAGGTACATACTCATTTTTTCAAACAAATAGTTGTTGCTATTGTTTGTTTGTTTCTTTCTTTTTTGAGACAGAGTCTCACTCTGTTGCAACTATTTATTTACTATTTATTTACAAGTTGTTTAAAACTCAAATTTTAACACCTCTTTCAAAAAACAAGGCTACTTATATATTTTGCACACTTAATAATTTCTGTGTGACAATAGAACAAAGTCAGAAGAGGATTTCAAATGGAAATTAAACAAATTGCAAAATAGATACAAAATTTGCAGAGCTTGGAATATTTTTCCCTAAAGGCAAACAACTTTTTAGCCTCCAATCATAAATCCAGAGCTGTAGAATTAGATACAATAAATTTATCTTATAGTCTACTTTCAAAGAAATGTATGCTTGGAATATATTTATAAAAATATATCTTCCTGATGAAATTATATTCAAAGGCATAATTTTTAATATTGGATCATAGACTCCTTCCAATGTTCACAAGTTTGCTTAGTACAAAAACCTGATATATTTGGATTAAATTTGTTTTATACTCAGCATATATGCCCTATCTTTTTATTAACAAAAGTTGTCAATTTTCAAATATTCCATGTTTTTATCTACATCTGACAAAGCCATAACACATGAGGTGTCACATCAAATCTCATTGTATGCACAGAAAGATAAACTGAATGATTCCTTCTATGATATGTAACTAAAAAATCAGGAGGTTTACCTTTATAAATCAAAACTATCTTGAAAAAACAATCTCAATAAGCTATTGGTATCAACTTCTTCAACCTTAAAATTCTTTTCTGGAACAGTAGTCATTATTATTTCTCTTTTTCTTAATTTTATTTACACTTTTACCTTTTAAGGATTAATAAGTACTCATCCAACTGAAAAATATAAATAATGATTTGGAATGCAAATTGCATGCATGCAAAACACATGTCATTTCCTCTCTCTTTAATCACTTCCATCAACTTATTCCTAGTATACAACCTATGGTCTAACAAGGTCTAAAATAATGGACTTTGTTTTTCTTGTTGTGATGATTATAATTTAAAGAAACACTTTTCTCATTAAATTGCATTTTTTTTTACCGTTGCAATGGTATCTTCTTAGTGTCTATTAAATACTTGCTAAAGCTTATTGCAACTTATTACCACATTAAAAAATGTTTTAAATAGTAAATAGACACCGTGTAAAAGCTATATATTTATCTCATCAAATTGTTGTTGTATCTTGACTTAATAGAGAACATTTGGAAGTCAATGCCATTATTTTATTTCTTAATTTATGAACATAAAAGCCTTTGTTTATAAACAGATAAAGGAGTTTCCTTGTTTTATCTACTGAAATACAGAATTTTTTTCTGGTGTTAGTGTTTATGCTAATGAATAAAGATGTTTATATCTAACTCCTTAACAGAAATGTTAAGATTTAACTCTATTTAAACCTGACATCTGGTTTATGATCTCTTAATAAAGTATTTGACTGTGAAACACACAATTATTGAATAAATATATATTTAAATTAAATGAATCAAATATATGCAAACTTGCATTCTTGAGAAAAATAACCTTAAATTTATTTCTATGTTCTACTTGCGCTATGTACTTTATTCCATAGCTAACTTGCACATGAAAGTATTAATTTATATTTTAGAGTTCCATAGTATACTTACCTTGCTTCCACTTATTTAAAATCTGAACTTGAATTTTCATCTTTCTAAGTGTAAAACATAATTTTCTTTACTACATCAATGTGTTTCAGTTTTATTATCATATGAACAGGGGTAAGAATAAAGACACAAAAATTCACAAAATAATATAAACATTCATTTATTGGAAAAGTGCAACTAATTATTAGCTGTAAAAGTCACCATAATAATTATTTCTGAACAAATTAGAGAACTATTATCAAGAGGATTATACATCTTTCTTTCACTTACTTTTCATTTTACTTGTAGATCCTTTAAATAAGAGTACTCCACAAAAGTCATGCTAGCATTTAATTTATTTTTTTAAACAAGTTGCTATACCAATTTTTTCTTTATTCATATTTCCCCCGGTGTTTCATATAGTTCCTAACAGTGATATCCTAGGCATTTTTCCTTTAAATACTTGCTTTTTTATAGAACAAAAATAGCTTTAGTAATATTCATGGGATGATAAAAGTAATTATGCCATACAAAAACAGTGAAATTTCTCATATTTTATTTTACATATAACCATGTCAATTGAAAATAAAATATGTATTACTATAAAATATAAAAACATAACACATAAATATTTTGAATTTCATTACCGTAATTTTTTAAAAAATAAAATTATACTTAAATATTAGTCTGTCACAGTTATGAGTAGCAATATTCTAATTTTTGTTTTAAGAGTTTTAATTTCTGCCAATTAGTGAAGTAATTTATCATATGCATAATTTTTGCACATACAGGTTTATAAACATTTTAACCAGATTTGCCACCCTTGTAATTCATACTTGATTGAAATATATTTTTAAAATCCCTAATTCAAAGGTAGTTTTACATGTATCAATAGTATACAAACAAGTAGAAATAGTCTTAAATATAATGATAATTAAAAAAATATTACAACAAATGCCAGGGAACTTAACACAAATAAACATTGAAAAAGGTCCATGGAATAATAGAATTAAAGTAATTCAAGTTTTATCTCTGTCAAATAACTGGAATATAATTCCAAATTCTAAATCTATAATTCTAAAGTGTAACTCTGAGCATACATGGTATGAATGGGCTCAGAGAGACAAAATTTGCCCAGAAAACTCACATATTTTTAAAATATTACAGAGTTACTCTCAAAATAAATGTGTGTAGCTAAGCCTCTATGAATGGAATTCAACTGTATCACTAGTAGTTCTTTACGTTAATTTACTTATAGAATATAAATGTATTAAATGTAGAAAATATGCTAATTGAAATCCTAAAATATATTATTAAAATTCAGCTATAACTCAGCAACTATTAAGAGATTTTACAGCAAATAAAATGATTGCTTCAAGGAGGAATAAGTTACCTTTGTTTAGAATTCTGGAGATTATAAAAAAGCAAATTGACATTTTATCAGTTGTAATATTGTTTTGCCCTATTTTGGGTATATCATCACCTCATAGTGAATTCAAGAAGGAATTTAAATTAAAAAATCAGAATACAATAAGAACTTAAGGAGCATAACAGAAAAAACTCTCAAGCATATGTTTTTGCCTTTTTATTTTATTAGAAACAAAGCAATAATTCTGAAAACATATAAGACATTTTTAGAGAGATGAAATTAATTTGTGATATAAAAATAAATTGAATCTAGTGGTAAATCACACTTTTTTACTAATTCTTTCCTCAGTCTCAAGTTGAATGAGATAGTTGGTGATATAAATTGAATTTACTTTCAAATTTTAAGTTTCTTTGAATGACTTTAACTTTCATTTTCTATTAGATCTTAACAGCTGACATTATTTGTCAAAAAAACTAATATGCAAGCTAACTAACACACTTGCTATTCCTTGACATCATATAATCGGGGCTATTTAAATTTGGTTTTGAAAATGCAAGTAATGTGAAACATCTTATGATTGCAAAGGTTAGTGAGAAATTAATTCCAAATACTAACTGTAAATGAAATAGATTAAAGGAACGTTGTTCTTGAGAAGCAGATGTTACAGTCCCTTAGTTTATTTCATTCTGAGTCAGGGAACATGGCCTTTAGAAGCATTGTTATCAATGAATTTGAAATGACTCCAAAGTTCAAACATCAGTGAAGCATCACATCATATGTTCAAATCAGATGACTGTTTGGCTAGGCAAATGCCATTTATATTTCAGATGACATCCATGTTATAATCAAAAATGAATTAGCAGACATGGAAACTTCAAGCACCATTTGTCATCTGGAACTCATGTGCATTAATATGCCTCATATCTGTGACTCTGAGAAAAGCTAAGTCAATTCCAAAATTACCATAACATTCAAAACTAAACTGTAATGCATTTTAGAGTGGATATATTGAAAATTGAATGCCAACTGAAAATAAATGATGGCATCTTTTAAAATTAAATTACAAAAGCTTTTTCTTTGTGCTTTACCTTATCGCCATCCTGTTAGCATAGCTGTCACATTTTCATCACCTGTATCCTATAACAAAAATGGTTAAGAAGATAAAGTGAGATAAAACATACACCTAATTCTACTTAAGTGAATTATCTGATTAACATGCTTCCTTTCTTAGGAAGAAAAAAATGTAACATTATTCTCCTAATTGACTGTGTCTTCTACACAAGATTACTTTAGTAACTTACCTGAGTTATATTTTTGTCATTATTACTCAAATGTATAATGTTCTCTCAATATATTTACACTTCAGTCAGAAGAAACAAAAGGAAATTAACCATTAATGAGTTAAAATGTTAAATATAGTAATGAAGAACATATACTTTGTGGTATAAAGGAAGTTATAAAGTATTTTTGTCCTTCTTAATAAGCCTTATAAAAGAACCCATAAAATTGAATTATGTTTTAAGCCTAAAAGCAAATACAAATCAAACAAAAGGCAGCTGGAGATGTGTTTTGCCAGTAGATTACTCTCTCTTTGTATATGGGTGTGAATATGTGTAGTATTACACAGAACACTGCTAGAATACATGAATCATTCTAATTATGCTAGGACGGAAATTGCAAAACAAAACATAAAATCCTAAGCATCAAATACTAATAACTAAATCTAATTTACAAAATTCCACATTTTTTAATCAACTAAAGGGATAACACCTAAGTTTCCAAAAGCAATAATGCCATAACTATTTAACTATCTCAAAATAGTTAATTGTAGCACATTTTAGTCATAGTACAGTGTTTTAAATATATATATTCATACTGTAGTTTTATTATTTTTTTCATTAATCACCAATTACATCAGCAAGCACAATATAATTTGTGAACAATAATAATTGAAACTCCAACAACTTGAACATAATAAATACAAATAATGAAAGACATGCAATGATTGATTAAATGATTAAAATCATTTAATGATTTATTGTTATTAAAGAAAGAATAGGTAAGGTAGCCAGTCTCATTTTTGCAAGTTCATATGTACTTAAAATCTCGAAAAATAAAACCCAACAAATTGAATTTATAGAATTAAGTTGTTTAAAATTATGATTTTATTGGCAGTACTATTCAGTATATAGACATACTTGAAGACATGAAGCAATGCAAGAGAGGTATGCAAACTTATCCAGAAAGAAGTACAGAAAATAAAATTTTAATGAAGAGGGCAGGTGGAAGATAGAATGAAATGATTCCAATAAATGTGTATTCAGCAGCAAATTGAGTCTGTAGACAACATAAGACAAAATAGGTGTAACTTTTTCATAACGGAAATATAAAAAAGATGAGTCTTCAGATTAGACTCACTGAGTTCTAAGTAGGATAAATAAAACTAATCTACACTTTAACCCTTGTGAAATTACTCCCAAATACAGAAGATAAAGTAAAACAATAAAGAAAAGACAAGCTACAACAAAGGAAATGAGATTTCTCATTAGCAGAATAAAGATTAATGGATATTTGAAAAATATCTATAAAGTGATGAAATAATTGCCAAGCTACAGTTCTGTACACAATTAAGTACTCATTTAAAAGTAGAACAAAATACGAGGTTTTGCAAGAACTAGATGTTAAATATACTGCTAACAGTCTTTTGCAGATAAAGTTACTAGTTATATAGTTAAGGAGAAGAAAATTTCACCAATATATAAGGTTTATTACATAAGAAAATGGCATAATGACTATAAGAACTCCAGAGTAGCTAAATAAATTAAATTCAAAATAATAATAAGAAAGGTAATAATAATAATGATAATTAATCTTAGTTGATATAAAACAGAGAAACAGAAATACAAAGAAAATAAAGATGTATGTAGAAGAATATGTAAAGTATTTATTAACTTCAGTCTTTATTAATTTATGCATGAATGTTAAAATTTAAGGGTTAACATTAAAAGAATATGTGTTCTTATCACTAAAAGAAATAAGAGGTATTGTGAGGTATTTGATGTGTTAAGTATTGATTTTAGTAATTAATTCAGTATTTACGTATCTCAAATCATCATGTACACCTTAAATATGCAAATTTGTTTGCCATTTATATCTCAATAAAGCTAAAAAAATTTCAACTTCAAATGCTGAAAGGCTTTTTCGTGCTAAAATGAATTTTTCACTGATTATGCAAAAAAAATAAAAATGACCAAGAAACTGCAACCATTCTGAATTTTCATCCACTGAACAACAAAATTTGATGAAATTACAGAGCAAAAATCTTTAAATCTATAATCACAAAATATTTTAATGACTCAGCTTATCAGTTAATGAATAAAGAGATGTCTTTAATAATATAACACCCTGATTGAGATAAAGAATTAGATATATATCATATGTAAACATAGATGCAAATGTAAAAATGCATTAATGCATCCTCAACAAAAATAATTCACCTGCTCTATAAGCACATCTGAAGTGTTAAAATAATATACCATTTGTTGTTCCACATATGAAAGATCAACAAACACAAAACCATCAAATAGAATAATTTCTATATTACAATTTTTAAAGATATTATAAAGATTTTAAGATAAAAATTTAAACATAAATTGTGGATCGATGGAAAATAATAACAGAATTTTATAAATTACTTAGGAATGAAAAGAAACATACCACAACTGTGATCACAATGTTGATGTATAACTTAGGGAGTTTATTCATATTGGGATGTCATGTAAGACAAATTTTTAAATAAAACTGTGGTATTGTTGTGCCCAGCTCAAGGGATCCCCTACATAAATTACTGAGAGACTAAATCCGATGCAATAGCAAGAGGTTGATTTGCAAATCAGCTCGGGCTGGGGGTTTCTCACACCTGGCGCAGCAGGAAAACGGAGAAGCCCCCAGCCTGGAAAAGAAGGGGGTTTTTAAGGGTACAGAAAGGAAAAGGGGAGGGGGTGCAGGGTAAGCTGATAGAGGTCTAGGGGACTGGGTAATACTTGTCCTTGGCTAGTCTGGGAAGGAGCTGCTATCACTCGGGGCAGACACAAGGATGAGGGGCGGGGGAGGGAGTGAGTTACTCAACGCTTTCGGTATGCATGCTGCTGCAAAATGAAGGCTGAGGAACAAGATGGAGTTAGTTTTAATAAAATGGAGTCAGCTTGGTCTTTACAGTATTTATTATCAAAAATGTTTGTTTATATTAACATATAAAGAGATAACCCTCATCAGATTTTTTTCAACCTCTAATTGTTAATTAACCCAAACATTGTTGAGATTGGCAGCTTCTTTTCTCCTTATGGTACATATACTATCACTAAACTTCAAAGAAAATCTAATTTCTAAATCTTTAACATTTGAATGTAAAAAGGTTTACTTTCATGGCTAAGTTTCAAGATCCTGTGTTAGTTATTAATGTAATTTCAGTTCTTGTAATTATAAACCTAGAATATAGAAAAACAAAACAAGAAGGAAGATAGCCAAAAAGCCAGAAGTGTACACAAAAATTACTTTATTTAAATTTAAAAGGAAGTGCTTATAATATACCAAGTCAGCACTTCCAAGCAATTTGAAAATATTAATTCACCAGATGAAGAAAACTTCACATTTTTATCATGAATTTTTTAATTCAATACTAGTTCAGTATCATTCAATTAGGTCAATTTTATTACTTCCCTGATTTTCATAAATATTACTTAATGCTGACTGAAATATCTACACCTCTGTCTCTCATACATATATATAATATATGTATATGTGTGCCTTCTTTATGCATATTTAGGTATGTGTGAAGGTGTTTATGTATGTATATTATATTACATTATATATATATTTGTGTTTTACATATATAAATAAATACATATCTTTATATACATATATATACACACACATATATCTATACATATATCTGTGTTACAAACTGTTCATGTCCCTCTAAATTTGTATGTTGAAATCCACACCTCTAATGTATGTGAAGATATTAGGGGGTAGGACTTTGGGGCAGTAATTAAGTCATGGCAGTGGACCCCTCATGGATGCCTTTTGTACTGTTATAAGAAAAGACATGAGAGCTTATTCTCTTCTTTTGCCATGTGAGGATACATGAGAAAACAGCCATCCATAAATCAAAAAGTGGGTCCTTACTAGACACTGGATCTGCAGGCACCTTGATCTTGGACTTTCTAGCCTTCTGAACTGTTTGGACTAAGTATTTACACCACCCAGTTTACAGTAATTTGTTATAGCAGCTCAAAGTAAGTAAGCCAGCAGTGTGGGTGCATTAGATGACAATTGAGCAAAATTACTTTTAAAGTTACCTCTTTTTAATGTGGTAAGTGAGAACTTTCCAAAATTATTGCTTACTATCAGTACAGTTAGTTCAACATATTATAATTGCAAAAGTAATGACATCATAAATTTTGTAAAGAACTAATTTCAAGGGTTAGACTGTATGAATAAAAGTAAAAAATTAATGAATGTGTTTCTTATCACGTTCACATTACCACCTGAATAAAATGTGGCCAGGTCACATGAAGTATTTTAATTAATTCCAGAAAACTGAACAAATCACTCATTTTTAAAAATACATTTATTGTAAATATTAATCCATCCATTTATTTATTTGTTTAATATTTATGACATATATACTCTAATATATTTGTATTCATGCACACTCCATACATACACTTACAGATATGTATAACTACACTCAATGTCCAACTCTATACTAACTATACTCATATCATACTTGAAACAAACTTCAAAAGGCTTTGTAGAATTATAACTCAAACATTAGTGGAATTTAATTTTTCAGTAAGCTGCTTTTGATGCATTTTTCATATGTGAAGGATGTTTGGAGTCTGTTACAAGTTTTTAGATAAGGCACAAGACCCTCTTCCAGTATCGTTGCCATGTCCCTCTCAGTACATTTTAGTATCTATGAAATAAAATTATGTATTTACAACCACAGTGAGAAAATCTTAGAGGTTAGTTTCATTTTTTTGTTTTCAATCAAGGATGCCACTTTTGTATAGTAGCAGTATTTGTTTTCAGGTTTTTTTACACAATTAGTGACATTATTATTTATGATCAGGCATTTTACACTTCAGAGTGCGTGACATGTTTGAGAGTAATAAGGTTCCCACTTTGAGAGGATTCTAATTCATCATCCTTTAATTGCCTGCTTGGAGCAAAGTCAAACCATTTCCTTTCTTGCCTGACCAAAGCAGCATTCCTTTTAGCCTTGAACACCTGACTCTCACTTCTCTTTATAATAAAATGTACATCAATTGAGAAACACTCACCATAAAAAGGTAAGGAAATAAATTATGTTGAAAATGGTATTCAATAATGTCATTGTTATCGCAGTTTTCAGGATTGCGGAATGCTATAAATAAGAACCCATAGTGTCCTCAGATACCTTAGAGCCCTCATACAGAACTCTTAGCATTGACTTGGGCCTGAAATTATGTTAAAGTTAAAAAAAAAAAGCAGAATAAAATGCTAAGGAAGGTAGTATTCCTTCCTTACCACAACAACATTCAACAAGTTTCAATTCTGCCACTATTTTTGCAATATCTTTGATTTTTAGGTTTTGGAAGACAATACATTTGTTATTTTTTTGTTTGTTTATTGGTTGAAAAGAAATCTGATAATTTTGGCATATTTTGTTTTAACCAAAAATATCAATTCAGGGAAAATTTCAGGAGTAAAATAAAATATAACATATACTTTATAGAAAATTTTAAAAATTGTTTGCATCTTCTTCCTGAGCAAAGCTGATTCATTTGCTTCCTGGTCTCATGACTTCTAGCTTTTCCTCTCTCATAACTATGTCCCTACTGAGGTAACAAGAGCCTTTATACCTGTCCTCTGTTCTTAAGAGACCCTACACTTATAAAATAATATATATATGTAATGTCATATGGGAGATGGCCACCTGAATATCTCTGAAGTCATGTGACATAGAAATCCCTTTGCAGGTACATACAAATTTTGGCACTTATTTGATGCTTAGTCCACAAGCTATGTATAAAGTTGCTCTGATGTTGCATGGCAATATAACAAATAATGCAAAAGAATGCACACTCAATAAAACCAGGACTCAGTCCTGGTACACCAGGTTGGTTACATACATGCATTTATTGACCAGGCAAAGTGTATGCCTAGAACAAGCTTGACTCATTAAAAACAAAGGTTAGCAAAGAACAGCCCATGCATCAAATCTGGCTTGGGGCTTATTTTTGTACAATCTATAAGATAAGAATGTTTTTTATACTTGAGAACAATAGTTAAAAAGAGAATATAAAGCAGAGAGTAATTGTTCCCCAAAACTAAAGTATTTCCTTTCTAACCCTTTCTTTACAAAAAACTTTTACTGAATGTTGCCTTAAAAATGATGTGATTCCAACCAATCCAAATGGGGACAGGGGGAAAATTAAGTTAGTCTATCAGATCTCACTGGCCTTTTAACTATTCAGAAGACATTTAAACATGAAAAATCTTCTTCCTTTTTGACAGTACAAAACCTAACAATAACTGATTCACTGTTATAAACACACACACAGACACATATACACACTGACAAGAGAATATTAGTTCTTTTTTTGTCACTCTAGTATAAAACACATTGATTGGAATTACCTCTTGGTGATTTTTGTTAAAAAAAATGGAACAAATCATTCTTTATGTTAATCAGATCTTACCTTATACCAAATAGATACATGTGAGTCACATGTGAATTATTTCTGATTCATCACTGCACGTTTTAAGTAAATTTGGAAAGTTTGCCTGATAATAAATCCCTTGCTATTCAGAATAGTTTTGTTGATACACGTTGTAAGTTTATATTTCAATATTCAGGTGGGATACCTTTGATCAGAGAATGTCAGGATAATTTGTGGTGCTGTGCAAATCAGAGATATTGACAAAGTAATGTTCAAATAAAATAAAAACAAGGGATTAATTAGTAAACACTACACTTACATTTCATTAAGTTCCTAAAAATTAAAAAATGCTATCCATCTAAATACAAAATAATACCTCTAACTCATGGTTAATAGATTATATTGTGCTGCTATTTTAGAGTAGTTCATTATCACCATGAGCAGGCAAAATGAACTTTTAATACAGATAATGAGAGCTGCTCATCCACAGGAGCTACTCAGGATCATTGAACCCTAACTGCTAGGACATTTTCATCAGCATGCTCTGTCACATACCTATTGATACCAGTGGTATTAAATATTGAAGGCCAGCTAAATTCCAGAAGGGCATTTCCTTCTTCACATGCCTCGAAACTAGTACAGCACTAGAACTACTCCATAATGTAAGTGGTATAGAAAGAGATTATGCAGATTTGGAGTCCAATTTTCATTTCTGTCCAAAACCAAATACTATTTTTTTGTGTTGTAGGATCTCTCTTGCTACAACTCTGCCATGAGTAAATGAATGTGTGTTGCTGAGTTATGAAATAAAAAAAAAAGATAGTCAGCAGGCTGAATTTGCTCCAGGCATGCAATATACCAGTTCCTGATAATACTGGGTATTAATTTTAACATTTTTGTAACTGTAGCTATATAGAAAGTAACCAGGAAAATGAGAAACCACTTTCAATTAATACAACATTTTATTAGTTACTAAAGAAAATAAATTACCTCTGTAAAATTTCCCACCTACATATACAATTTTTATTCATGAAATTAAATTAATTTATTTTTCCCCCCTTCATCATAATGGGTCCATAACATCTATATAGGAATCTGAAAGAAAAGATAAGACACAAGCATTCTAAACAGCAGTTAAAACAAAAGGATGTTGAGCTTTTTATTGGTTTTTATTTAATTTATTTAAATTAATGTGAGGATATAAATGATTAGGATGCATTGTTTACATTTGTTAGGCAAAGTTCAAGTTATAATCCTTCACCCAAGGGATGTGCTGTATAACTTTACACAGTACCCATTAAGTAAGAGTTTACCAATCTTCCTACCAGCCCCCATCACCTTCCCCTGCCCCACATTCCTCCAGCTAGAATTTGGGTTTTCCTCTCATATAGGCATATAGTTTTTATCTATTAGTTTCATATTGGTATTTAGTACATTGAATACTTGCTTTTCCATTTGTACGATATCTTACTAAGAAGTATGTTCTTCAACACCACCCAAGTTACTACAAAGATGTTAAGTCACCATCTTTTTTTACAGCTGAAACGTATTCCATTGTACACAAATAGCACAGTGTGTTAATCTATTCATGTGTTGAGGGGCACGTGGATGATTCCACAACTTGGCAATTATAAATTGAGCTGAGATGAACATTCTAGTGAAAACTTCCTTATGGTAAAATTATTTATTTTTCTCTTGAGTAGATGCCTATTAATGATATTGTGGGATCAAAGGAAAGCTTTACTTTTAGCTCTGTGAGGATTTTCCATACTTCTTACCATAGAGGTTGTATTAGTTTGCAATCCCCACAGCAGTGTAAGATGTTTTCTTTTTCCACATCCATGCTATCTCCAGCATCTACAACTTTGAGACTTTTTCATGTAAGCTATTTTCACTGGGGTTAGGTAATATCTCAGAGTGGGTTTGATTTGCATTTCCTTGATGATTAAAGATGATGAGCATTTTTTCATGTGTTCATTGGCCATTTATCTGTCTTTTTCAGAGAAGGTCCTGTTTCTGTATGTTGCCTACTTATAAATGGGATTGTTTGCACTTTCTTAGTTGAGTAGCTTGAGTTCTCTGTAGATTCTAGTTATCAGTCTTTTGTCATATCATGCCAATATTTTCACCCAGTCTAAAGGTTGGGAAAGAATATTTGCTTACTTTGAATCAGACAAAAGCTTAATAACTAGGATCTGCAGAGAACTGAAATTAATCAACATAAAGGGATCCAGCAATCCCTTAAATCACTGAGCAAGAGAGATGAATAGAACCTTCTCTAAAGAAGTCAGACAAATGTTTCAGACATATGAAAATATACTCATCATCCTTAATGATTAGAGAAATGCAAATCAAAACCACCCTGAGATATCATCTAACCCCAGTGAGAATGGCCTGCATCAGAAAATCACCAAACTGCAGATGATGGTGTGGATGTGGAGAGATGGGAACACTTTTACACGACTGATAAGACTGCAAACTAATTCAACCTTTTTTGGAAGGAAGTATGGATAACCCTCAAAGAACAAAAACTAGACCTCCCATTTGATCCTACAATCCCATTACTGGGCATCTACCCAGGAGAAAAAAAATCTTTTACTATATGATCTAGGACTTTTACTTTTGGCAGATTTTGCAGTTTTGGTGATTGATTGTTCTATTCAAAATTTCTGATTTTGGTGCTTGATATTGGTGTGTTCAAAAGTTTGAATTCTTTCTGGTTGAGATTAGGGATGTGGTGTCATGTGAGATATTGGTCCATTTCCTCCATGTTTTCAAATTTCTGGGCACAGAGTGTTTGGAATAATCACTGATAATCTTTTGTATCTCAGTGGTATCTGTTGTTTTACCTATTTTCATTCCGGACTGAGGTTATTAAAGATATTCATTTTTTGTTTCTAGTTATTCTCGCAAAGAGTTTATTGATTATTGATCTTTTCAAAGAACCATCTTTTTGTTTCACTGATCTTCTGAATGGTTCTTATTTTCTCAATTTTATTTAATTTTAATCTAAACTTTGTTATTTTATTTCTTCTAGGTTTGGGTTGGATTGATCTTCCTATTTCCAGTCCCTGAAATGGTTCATTATGTTATTGATATGTGCTCTCTCTGCATTTTGTTATGGGCATTCAGTGAAATAAATTTCCCTCTTAACACATCCTTTGCAGTATCTCACAGATTTTGATAACTTGTGGTCCCATTATCATTTTGTTATGAAAATCTTTTGATTTTCTTCTTTGTCTCCTCCTTGACCCAGCTGTCATTCAGCATAAGGTTTTTTAGTTTCTATGAAATTATGTGGGAATAATAATTTTTGCTGAAGTTGAGTTCTACTTTTATTCCAAAGTGGTCCAAAAAGATAGAAGGCAGAATTTCTCTTCTTTTAAGGTCCTTGTGATTTGATTTGTGTCCTAGGATATAATTAGTTGTAGAGGATGATCCACAGGTTGATGAATAGAATGTACACTCAACTTTATTGGGATGGGATGTGCTATATGTGTTTGTTATGCCCATTTGTTCAAAAGTCCATTCCCTCTATGTTTAATTTTTGCTTAGAGTATCTGTCCAGTTCTGTCAGAGGAGTGTTGAGGATGCCAGTTATTATTGTGTTAGAGGATATCTTATTGTTCAGATATGGTAGATTATGTTTTACGTTTCTAGGAGCGTTTAAGTTGGGTGCATAGATATTTGTGATCAAAATGTGTTCTTGTTGAATTGTTTCTTTGACCAGTACATAGTGTCCATTTTCATCTTTATTTTTGTTGATTTAATTCTAATTGTATCTACATATAAGAGATTTCGACTCCTGCTTGCTTCTGCTTATCAATTGCTTGAAATATTACTTTTCAACCTGTCACCCTAAGTATTGTTTTGTCATTAGAGGTTAGATGTGTTTCCTTAAGACAATGCATAGCAAAGTATCTCAAGAATGGAAGAAAAAGTATCCAATGTACTCAGCCCTACTATGAAGCTAATTTATAGCTTTCATATGAAGGGTATAACCCAACTACAGCACAAGAATATGGGGAAAGGGGTAAGGGAGGGGAGGAGAGGGGTGAGGTTGGGGTGGAGGGAGGGTAATTGGTGGGGCCACACCTACGGTGCATCTTAGAAGGGTACAGGCAAACCTTACTAAATGCAGAATACAAATGTCTTCATATAATAACTGAGAAGATTCCAGGAAGGCTATGTTAATCAGTTTGATGAAAATAGTTCAGATTGTATATGAAACCAGGACATTGTACCCCTTGATTGCACTATTGTACACAGATATGATTTAATAATAAAGACAATAATAAAAGAAAGAAAATTTCAAAATGTAACAGAATAAAAAACCCAGAAATAAAAAAAAAAAGGACAATGCATAGTTGGCTTGTGCTTTTGTATCAAATTAGCTAGAGTGTATCTTTAAAATGGAGAATTTACGCTATTCACATTTATTGAAAGAATTGATAAGTATAGTGGAGTTTTGTTTATCTTATTTTGTGAAGATATGCAGTTTAGTTTTATCCTTTGCACCATTGTGGAAGCAAGGTTTTGTTGTTTATTTTCTGGATTTCTGCTTTGCTGGTGGCCAATTATGATGGTCAGTATGAATAACAGGACTGAGTATTTTACGCACAGCTGAACTTGTGGCAAATTTTGTCAATGTTTTCATGTCAGTAAAGAATTTGATTTCTCTATAGAAATGAAACTTAGTTCAGCAGGAAGCAGGATCCTGGGTTGAAAATTGCTTCATTTAGGAAGGGTAAAGTTATGTGACCACTCTTTGTGGCATAAAATGTTTCAGCTGAAATGTCCGCTGTCACCAATACTTTCCCCCTTTAGGTAAGAAGTTGCTTACACCTGGCTGCTTGCAGAATTTTCTTTTCATTTTGATGTTGACCAATATAACTACAATGTGTCTAAGAGATGCTATGTTTGAATTGAGTTGTGCTGTGGTTCTGAAATGATCTGGTATCTGAATTTCTGGATCTCTTGAAATGCTTGGGATATCGTCCACTATGATGTCTTGAAGTAGAGTTTTCATATTTTTAGGGCTGTCTTCTTCTCCTTCAAAAATTCCTATGATTCCAATATTTATGCATTTGATGTAGTCTCATCTCTCTCAGAATTTCAAGATATCGGCCTGGGGAAAGACTTCATGAAGAAGATGGCTGGCAATTGCAACAACAACAAAAAAAAAAACAAATGGGACTTAATTAAACTCAGAAGCTTCTGTACAGCAAAGGAGACAACAACCAAAGCAAATAGACATCCCACCCAATGGGAAAGGATATTTGCATATCTTGAATCAGACAAAGGCTTGATATCCAGGATCTATAGAGAACTCAAATTAATCCACATGAAGAAAGCCAACAATCCCATA
>CAUYRH010022092.1:0-17896 GCA_963574655.1 Perodicticus potto
CTTTATATAGTGATTAAGAAAATGCTATGAGGGCTATCTCTCCCAGTACGATCAAAATGTTTCTGATTGTATATGAAGCACATTCTGCCCTATGATTGCACCAATGTACACAATTATGATTTAATAAAATTATTAAAAAAAAAATTCTGGAATATTTTTTTCTAGCGTATGCTCCCAGGAATCTAGGTTCCTTTTACTTTATTTGAAACTCTTACCCCTACCATACTGATCTTGTGAGGTCTCACAACCGCAAATACTCTCAGTGGTATTTCTATATCCAGAAGTAAAAACAAAATAAAACAGAAACACTATTAAACAATTAACGGAACATGATTGTCCTCTTGTCATAGTTAGCTTTTTTGGCCCATTACATTCAGAGCAAAGGAATGAATCACTAAAAGATAGTCCCTCTTTTTTCAAGGTCAAATAGCGTGAAGCCTTCCCAGAAGGTTAATGGGATATCTTTTTGGTAAAGTCCTCTAATGCAACAAAATAAAGCAAAACAAACCAATTGTGTTTCCATACTAAAACGTGCTTAAAGTTGATGTTTTTTAGGTTCAAATAAAGTCCTTTTCCCTCTAAGTTGAGGAAAGACATGAACTGGGACAAGTGGTGGAGGAGAAAGATAATTTAGTTCTGCTTCCAGAGGGAGGCACACAACTGAGTGTTTCTTAAAGGGTGTAAATTGGACTGCCTTGTGCTGTAGGTGAGGTGGAAGAACTGGCACGGATGGTGTCAACAAGCGCAGTACAAAATGTGATTCATAAAGAGTTTAAAAACTCTGATCCACCAGAAGGCCTGAGGCAGCACATTTAAAACGATGCTGCCTTCCTAATTCAGATGATGAGTGTGACCAAGGTGGAACAGACAGATCAGCAGTTCCCGCTGGCCGGGTTTCCCTAAGGGTCTTCACAAGTGAGCCTAACCCTTTCCAGAAATGGATTCTGACTGGAGCATGAAGTCACAGGACAGTCTATCAGGGTAAACAGCCTGGACCTTTCCCAAGGGCTTATTTTTTAATGACAATACCAGGCCAGGCACTGCAAGACAGCCCAGAATCCCTTAGGAAGTGAAATCAAGTATTAAAACACTTTCATGTAGCTTCTTGCTGATTTTTATATATTTCTGTGATTTTTTTTTTTTTTTTGGTAAGAAAAAGCCAGGAAAAATGCTTAAAGATAAATTTAAATCACCTGTCCTTGATCACAGCTGTGTAGTGGAACAGAGAAGAGATTTACAATGACAGAGAATTTGTTTCAGGAATCATCTTTACCCCTTATTAGATTATCATAGGCAAGTCATCTAATTTTGTTGAATTCAGCTTCCTTATCTATATTAAAATGATGATAATGCTCATGAAGATTAGATATGAAAATTGAACAATATGTAAAATCTCTTTGTACACTCTAAATAGTCTTACAGCTGTCATTCATTATTTTCACTTTTGTTATAATCGCTAATATCTGTAAGTATAAGATTTAGTGCCTATAGTCTTAATTTGCTGTCTATATTGTACCAATATTTTATAAAGGTGACAGAATTTCAGTCTTGGGGTGGGAATATACCTGAGCATCATTTAGTCAGAGCTTTCATTCAGAAGTTTAATCTTCTCTGCACAGTGCGTATCAATCAGGCAGTTGAATCTGTTCTGGGACAGGGAACTTACTACTTAATAAGGTTTTACTGTCGTCAGCACTTACTGTTGGAAGAGCCATTCTCATCTCAAGCTAAAATAGATCTTTAGGTAACATACATTCAGTGATTTTAGTACTACTCCTGTGGTTCACATATTCCTCCTATTTGTTTATATCTATATTAATAGCAAAGTAAATATTTCCAGGAGTATGTTAGTAATCAATTCATAATTTGACATTTTTAGGAATATGTTGCCTACTTTTACTTCATATTCTAGTAAAACTGGATTAGATACACCCCATCATCCATGGTCCCCATGGCAAGATGGGCAGTGGTGGGCAGCCTAACTTAAGCACTCCCCGGGTTGTCAGGGGGGAGATGTCCACATCAAGCAGGCAGAGGGTACACTCAAGCACACATCTAAACCAAAGTTTGGACAAGCACCCTCAGACTGCTAAGAGCTCAGCTCTGCAAATAAGAATTCAAGTTGTCATGCTCATAAATGACAGGACAACTGCTTGAAGAAAGGGGATATCAAATATCCTGATAATTTGACATTTTCTTTGTGCTAAGACACAAGTTTTATTCATGCTGAAAAAGTTGTGTATGCCCCTTTGACGGAATAGTTGATTTTGTGACTTGGAAACAATCATCCTTGGGAACATCTGTTTCCATCTTGTAAGGTAGCATAGAGTGATAACGGCCAAGTCGGAGCTATTATCAGCACCAAAACCAGATGCAGGTTAAGTGACTTTTTTATATAACAGTGATATATCTAGGATGATAAATATCACAATAAGTATTAATTCATAGTATTAGAATTATGGATTTATCAAAATTTAAGTCTGGGGAATTTATTTCAAACTATGAAAAATAGAAGCTAGATCTATATTTCTAGATTTATATGTTTTATGTTACAATTTTTCTTCCAATTCTATGAATGAGAAAATAAATCTAAATAGATAGCTCACATAGGTGGTTAATGAACAGCAATAAATCATTTAAATGACTGACTAGTGTCAAAATCATTACCCAACATGGCTTCCTGTGCAATATTTATATATATTTTGTTTATGATAACTTTATTAAATATGATTTGTGCATGCAGACTGCTTTATCCTACCTATATCCCATGTTACTTGTTTCTGGTAGTGAAGACCTAAATATGGAATGTATTATTTCTGCCAGGCCCATATTTATTAACACAAAATGAAGGGCTACTTCATCAACGTTCCTGTCACTGTTCTAACTGGTAGAGACATAGAAATGATCAAAACAAACACAAATTAAATTTTGCAGTTCAGGATGGAAGACAAAAAGGAGCTTTCAAAAGTACAGTTCATTCCATTTCTATTTTTATTTATTTGAAATATACTAAACATGACTTTTAAAATACATCATATGTTTCAAAGAAAAACAATTTAGTTGACTCATTCTCATCCACTTAGAGTGGAATTTTAAGGGTACAATGATTTATGATTCATACATCTTAGTCATCTCTCTCTTATTTATAGGATGGGTAGAGACAGCACTTCTGTTTTACGGACAGTATCTAGCTGACATTTTGTGGTTCTCCTTTTCAACATGTACTGCAGCAAAAATTATAAATATAGTATTAACATCTAATACTATGTTTTCCCCTGAGGTCAAAGTTTCAGTAGGAAAAATTCAAACTAGATAATACTTCAAAGATGACTTAGGTAAACAGCTTTCCACAAATTATATACTACATATATGCTGTATCATTTTTCTTTTCATTTCATTCACCTATGTGTAACAGTGTACTTTTTGGTGGTGGGAGCAATAGAAATAAATTAATAGCAGAATTGAATAATGCAACATTTCATCTCTGACTATTATAAACACAATCCATTTGTTCTTTTCTGTGTTAAATATACCCTTATTTTAAATGCAGGCAGGCAGAGGAAAATAAATTGTCTCTTCCCATCAGCATTTTACTCCCGAGCGTTTACTGTCCTGCTTCAAAAGGATCTCAGATATGTGACTCCTGGTTCCATTCTTTCTGTAATAAAATGCTAAATCTGGCTTAGTGTGATACTGTGAATCTGAAGATACAACCACAGTTTTTCCAAAAGCCTATTAAATTCAGCCAACAGCATCTTATTATTAACTGCTTCAAGATAAAAATGTAGTGAACCTCAAAATGCATAAGCATCTTGTGTGTATAGCAAGCCTTAAATATAATATAAATATTGATAAGAGAATGATATAAACTAAGCTGCTTTTAGTCAGGCAACCTTTAGTAAACAATCTCTTCCCATCTTCCAAAGCATGGATCTACAGGGAGAATATTTTTTACAATATTTTAATTTAATATTGAATTAATTTATAAAGATGTATTTAGTGATATACATCTTCTATGCACTGATTTGCCTAAATTCATTTAAAATAATCTATATATTAAAATCCAAAAGAATGAAAAGGAATGTCTTTGAACACATAAAGGTATTTTACTCAATAAATGAATACAGAAGCAGGCAATTAGATCCAAATTGTGACAAATTATGTTGTAAATCCAGCAATATACATTGAAATTGCAATTTGAAATATAAACCACTATTTATAAAGACCATTGACTGTTTTCTTAGAAAAACATTCTAATTCTAAATTTGTGAGTTTCACAAAAATTACATTTACTAGACAATTTTCTTTTATATTTACCAATAAGATACTTAAAATTATTTTGGACACAGAAATTTCCATATATAAATTAGAACATAGTAATGATTCATAAAAGGCCTTGTGCTATTTATTAAATATTATGTTATATACTCTCATTGCATGAACACCTTGGTAAAGCAAGTATTAACTTACTGTAACTTGCATATAACCTTCCATATTTTGTGGAGATGCCCACAAGAACCCAGACTACAGAGCTACCACTGCCTCTGAAATGGTCTTAGCAGCTTTCTTGGAAATTTAGGTGGAGGTGTTCATCACTCTTACACTCTGTATGCCTATAGAAGGAGTACCATATTGATGCCTCCAGGGGTTATGACTTTTGGAGAATTTTCCAGAGCCAATCTCAGCCCAATTTGGGCCACAGATGGGGCAGTTGAAGAGCACTGCATAGGAATGTGAGAAGCGGACAGTTGGGCTGATGCAGAGCAGAGAATGCTGAGGTCTAATGGGCATTCTGACTTCCTCTATGAAGTAGAGAACACTACAGACCAATAAGTGAGAATGAAGTATTAATGCAACATCTTGAAACAAATAATCCCTAGGACCAAATGGATTAACAGCCAAATTCTGCCATACCTACAAAGAAATGGACACCATAACATTGAGAAGGAAGGGAAGGATTTCCCCAAATCATCTTATGAAGCCAGTATGACCTTGATACCAAAGCCAGGTAAAGACGCAACACAATAAACTATAGACCAATATCCCTTATAAATGTAGATGGAAAAATCTTCAATAAAATACATGAACTATCAAATCAAATTCAACAGCACATCAAAAAATAATCCACCATGACCAAGCAGGCTTTATCTCAGAGAGGTAAAGATGGTTCCTCATAAGTAAATTAATAAATGTGATTCACCACATAAAGAGAAGCCAAACAAAGAGTATATAGACATCTCAACAGATGCAGAAAAAAATATTTGACAAAATTGAGTGCACTTTCATGATACAAACCCTCAATAACCTAGGCCATGAATGAAAATATCTCAAAATTATAAAGTCTATATATGGCAAAATCAAAGCCAAGACCATACTGAATGAGGAAAAGTTGAAAGCATTTCCAATGAGAACTCAAGTAAGATGATGGTGCCCACAGCCAATACTTCTTTTCAACATAGTGCTGGAAATCCCAGCTAGAACAACCAGAAACTGGAAAGAAACAAAGGATGTACAATTCAGGAAAAAGGAGGCCAGAATATTGCTTTTCTCTGATAATATAATTTTGTATTTAGAAAACCCCAAAGACACCACCAACAGAGTGCTAAAATTAATAAATAAATTCAGCAAAGTCTCAGAATATAAAATCAATATACATAAATCAGTGGCATTTCTATATACCAGTAACCATCAAGCTGAGCATTGAGTCAAAGACTCAATACCATTACAAATAGCTACAAAGGAAATAAAACAGCTAGGAAAACATTTAACCAAGGAGACGAGAAATCTCTACAAGAGAACTATGAAACACAGGAATAAAATGCAAATTATACAAAAAATTGAGAAACATTCCAGGACAATGGATTGGTAGAATCCACGTTGTTAAAATGTCCACACCACCAAAGTGATTTGCAGATTCCATGCAATCAATCCCCATCAAAATACCAAAAGCATATATCACAGACACAGAAAAATAATTCTGCACTCTTGTAGAACGGGAAAAGTGTACAACAGCCAAAGCAATCCTTACTAAAAAGCTTAAAATTAGAGGCATCACATTATGAGACTGTATAGAGCAAAGGATATAATAGCTAAAGGAGGGTGGCACTGATACAAAAATAGATACATAGGACAATGAAACAAAAGAGAGAACCCATATAAAACCATCTTCCTATAGCCAACTGATCTTTGACAAAGCAGGCTTCAATGAACACTGGGGAAAAGAAACCCTATTCAATAAATAGTGCTGGGGAAACTGGATAGTCACATGCAGAGGAATGAAATAGAACACCTCTCTCTTGCCACTACAAAAATTACTTCAAGACAAGTAAAAGGATTAAATGTAAGACTTAAAATCAGAAGAATTCTAAAGGAAAATGTAGGAAAAATTCTTCTAAATGATGATGTATGCAAAGAATTATGACTAACACCCCAATGGCAATTAGGGCAGTGACAAAAATAATTACATGGTACTTGATCAAATTAAACAGCTTCTACGCAGCTAAGGAAATAATCAACGGGGCTAATAACCTGCAAATTGGGACAAAATATTCACTATCTGTACATGCAATAAAGGACTAATATCTAGAATCTACTAAGATCTCAAATCAGTAAGAGAAAACTAACAACCCTATTAAAAAGAGGGCACAAGACATGTCCAAAAGATTTCAAAAGAAGATAGACAAAGGGGCAACCAACACATGAGGAAATGCTTAACATCCCTGCTTATCAAGGAAATGCAAATTTAAACCACAATGAGATATCACCTTACCCCAGTTAGAATGACTTTTATTGTTAATAAAAATCCAAAAAAAATAGATGCCAGAGGTGTGGATGTGGAGAAGAAGGACCGCTTATACACTGTCAGTGTGATTGCAAATTAGTACAGACCCAGTGGAAAACAGAATGGAGATATCTCAATGAACTAAAAGTAGAGGTACCATTCTATCCAGTGATCCCACCACTGATGTTTACCCAAAGGGAAAGAAGTCATTTTATCACAAGACACCTACCTGTATTTGAATGTTTATCATAACACAATTCATAATACCAATTATGTGGAATCGACTCAAGTGTTCATTAATTCAAGAGTGGATTAATAAAATGTGCCATATGTATACTATGGAGTATTACTCAAGCATAGAAAAGGATGAACTAATGCCTTTTATAGCAACTTGGATGAAACTTGGAGATCATTAATCCAAATGAAGTATTTCAAAAATGTAAAAACAAATACCACACATACTTTCTAATAAATTGGAACTAACCAGTCCACAGACACACAAGTACACAGAAGTCAGAAAGTCACTGGAAGTCAAGCAGGGGGGAGAGAGGAAAAGGGTAGTGCAAACCCCTCCTGATGAGGACAATGAACACTATTACTGTGATGGGCACATTTATAGCCCTTGCTCAAGTCATGTATCAAAAACATCTGTACACACATAATATTTTTAAACTAAAAAAAGAATAAGTAGATTCAGTGCATTTAACATAGATATGTTGGAAAGTTAACTTTAATATTTTCAATGAAAAGAATATATGGCTAGTAGGTTCCCAAAAGATTTGCCTCTTAACAGGGAAAGAAAGATTGTGATTTATGTGCATTTATTTTTTCCAACAGTGCATTAGTTATGAAAAGAGTCAAATGCCTAAACTCTGGTCGAAGAGTTATGTGTTTCCAAACAACCAGACTATTGTTTTCCTCATTCATTTGGAAACCTATGACACCACAAGAATTTTTAATGTCTCCAATGTCGTCAACTCCTCCACCTGCACTTATATCTCTGACAGTTAAAATGTGTTCTAAGTGCTCTTGATTGTGGCTTGTAGCATCTATCAGGTTCTGTCCTTCTACAGCCAACCTCTCTTTAATTAAAATTTTCATGGTCTATATTTTAAGCTTTTAATGTACCTAGGAATTTTTGAAAATTAGCCTTTATTTTTGGCTGCATGAAATGCTTTTAAAGGTTTTATTTTCAAGAGCCTGAACATGAACTTGCCGTGCTGTTCTTATCTTGGCTACACACTACTTAAGCAGACTGACGGTGTTTTAAAATCATAACATGGTTTTTATTTCTCTCTTACATGAGCAATTGAATATTCTATTAGATACAGTGTAGTTCATGAATATTTCCTGTTCACTTGTTTCAGAGCACAAAAATGATTGCACTTCAGCCTTCCTTTAAAGTATGACAAGGTAACACACTTTGGCCAATAAAATACTAATGATAGTATAACATGTGCTTGTACTATATTTAGTATAACATGAGTTTATTGTGCCTGTAATGGCTACTGAGTCTGCTGCAGTTGGGGAAGACTGAGTCTTTGTAAAAACTGGATGTGCGAAGTAAGAAATAGACTTTTATTACTTTAATGCATTGAGATTATAAAATTGTTTTTGCTACAGAAAAGATTAGCATAATCTGACTCATTATCTATAGACATGGACCTTCAAATTTATTTATTTTGGATGCATTGAAATTTATAAAGACCAAGAGTATTCACAATGTATAATATTGACTAATATCTAAGCAGTAATGATGTAAGCTTTCCTTGTCAAAGGAATATTTCATGATATACACAGAAAGTTGCATAATGCTGTACCTTAGGGCAATTCATTTTCATCATAGGCTCCAGCAATTCATACCAAAATATCCTGCCTGTTGCATCAGTAGCAGATTTGAAAATGCTGGCTGCAGCAGAGACAACACAGCTGCCAATGATATAAGACACAGATTGCATGAAGAAGAGGTACGGACTGGAAACATCATGCACATATTCAGCATTTTGGAAGAAATTGAAACTTCCATAAAAACATGAAAATCGTGCACTTCTAAAATGGTGGTAAATGAACGAGAAAGATGGCTGACTAGAGACATCAGTTGTCAGTTTTCCTCAGAAAGAAGAACCAAAGTTACAGGTGAGTAACATGACCCAAGTGAGAAACTGAGGGAGGAGTGCCAGAGCCAACTGGAGAACCCATGGGAAGACCGGGGGCACAGAATGAAATATGCACAAAAGTTGGCAATGAAGGCTCTCGAGCTAGCAGAGACCCCCTTTGCCCTTACAAGCCATGCACTGCTCTAGGCACTCTTTGGGGACTTCCTGAGAGCAGAGCAGAGCACTGGACTGCCACCAATGCAAGATTGCTCACCCTTGCTGAGGTGGTGGGCACCGCACTGATTGTGCACCTATTGTGGGCCTCTGTCTTTCTTGGGGAGTCTAAGCTCTTCTGTCTGCATGATACTGGATTTCCCTCAAACATTCTCCAGCACTTACTTAGACTGCAACAACCACAGAATGCTGCTTGGTCCCAGGGAAACTACTAGATTCTCCAAGTTCCAACAGTCAGAGCAGATTGCCTCTAGGGGAAAGGAGAGTGGAGACTGACAAAAGATCCCTTGAAACAATAAAACAAACAAAAAAACTCAGAGCACATACCCTCCTCTGCCTGAGAGTTCCCTGCTTGTAAGTTAAAAGTGTTGGCATCCCTCTCAACAGGGCTGCAGGTTATAGCTGGGTCCTGTAGGATGTAAGAGTAGTTCTGCCCCAGATGCCCCAAATGCCAAGCAGTGCCAGTGCCTAGGAATGGACATATCTGCTTTGTGAACACAGCTGCAGCTGTTCCCATGAGGGCTTGGCATGGGTGTGCTGGTGGATGGCCAGTCCTGGGCTTTTAGGGGAACTGCACAGCTGCTGATGGCATGCTCACTGCACCTGGGCTTGCATGAAGGATGTAGCCCGGCCCCTTCCACAAGCAAAGTAGTAAGATTTCTGCAGCTTCCCCACCCAGGGAATCTCAGCCTTTGTGTCTCTGCATCACTGGATTTCACATAAACATTTTATACCACCTACTTAGTCCACAGCAACCACAGGGACACAATAGGTCCCAGGGGAATTGTGAGGTTTCCAGAGTTCAAACACTTAGTAATTAACCCTATGAGAGAGAAGAGTGCAGCATTCAGGGGTGGCCTTTTGACCAAAGGAGACCAGAGTAGGAGCTCTTCTCCATTCATGGGATCCCAAGGAGCATGGGATGCACAACTATGCCCTGCAGGAAGCTTCCTTCAATGGAGTACAGGTGGGCTTCAAAGCCATCTGCTTCAGGTTGACTGGGGAATACCCCCGCCACACACACACATGCCCCCAAGCCAACTGACCAGATAGCTGAAAGACAAGTGTTTTCCAAGGGCCCCAGCTACATTACAGCCCAAATGTAAATGGCAACATCTATATGGATTGAATGCCCTGGGATGAGGGTGTGATCGGGAGGTGGGTCACACATCTGCCTATACAGGCAGGTTAGGGAGCAGGTGCTACATTCTGCACTCTCCTGCAGAAGCTTTGGTAGATTTCAACACATGTTTTTCCCACCACTCCTCCCATTAGGGCTGGTACTTCCACTCTTCTCTGGGGTGAATGAGGATAAATTTGGGAGTGTAGCTCTGCCCAGCTTTGTACCACTCTCTGGACTGACCAGGGAACCTAGGACATAGGGCATCCCACATGTTGTATCCATTGCAACCCATAAGAAAAACTTGGACCCCACATCAGGCAAAAATCAGATGGTGATTTATTACACCTGCACAGGGGACTGCCACTCCAAGGAGTGGGCGTCCCCGAAGAGAAGAGCAGGCTGCTTTTTATATCTTTTTTTCTGTTACTATGTGGCAGGCAAGCAAGTACAGAAGCGGAATGTGGTAATTAGCTCAGGGCGGAGTTACAGCATGGCAAGAAAGAATTATAACTTGGGAAACTTTGCTTGAGTAAGCTTTAACCATTGTTTTAGCCATGGCTAGGGGGTTAAGGGAACTCAGAGAACTTCCTTGTTCTATTCTGAAACTTGTTCTTGGAATTTTCCCAGGGTGGGGGAGTTGAGACATGTGGGGACTCAGGCTGAGATAGTTAGGGGTCTTTAGGGGTTTTCTTGCTGAGTCAGTTATTACACACAGACCACTCTACCACTTGAGCAAAATGACACAAAGAACACACCTATTAGCTTCTGCCATGTCTGGGTCTTACATATAAGCTCTACCCACTGGCCACATGGTTTATCAGCAGTCCACTACCTTGGTAATAAAATAAGTATCTGGAGAAAGCCAGTCCTTTGGCTATCTATAACCAAGGAATGCATACAGAGTCTTGGTTCCCTGAAAGTACCCCATATAGAAGTGAAATGAACAAAGATGTGTAGGCACATGTCTGAAGGGGGAAAATTAAAAAGAAAAATAAAAGTCTCATCCAAATGAAACTTCACTTTACACTTGGGACTAAATGTGGAACCCCCATTTCCTATGCCTAGGTCAGTTTCTTGTGAATTTCCTAGGCCTGAATTCCATGGATGGACTGTATCTGGCTAGTTTTATGTGGTTGACTAGTTTTGTTAACTGAATTATAGAGCAAATACTTTCCATTATTAAAATTAGCTAACTCTATAGAAATAAAGTTTTGATAAAATATACTTAAATAAAATCTACAACATACAATATGCCTAAACTAAACGTGACAAATTTCAGATATCAACTTAAAAATGAGTGTATTCATAATTAAAAAAAAAATTTCAGAGGACATAAAAGCAAAACCTTAGAAAACCACTTCCCCAGAACTTTCATATAATATATACAAGACCTAGATGTTCAATGTAGCTTTGTTTATAGAAAAACTTAAAATATATATGAATAGAGGAATATAAGCCAGGTACAATGACTCAGGCCTGTGATCCTAGCACACTGATAGGCTGAAGCAGGTAGATTGCTAGAACTCAGGAGTTTGAGACCAGCCTGAGTAAGAGTGAGACCCAGTCTCTACTAAGAATAGCAAAATTAGCCAGGATAGTGGCACATGCCTGTTATACCAGCTACTTGGGAAACTGAGGCAGGAGGATGCTTGAGTGCAGAAGTTTGAGGTTGCAGTGAGCTAAGATAATGCTACCACTGCACTCTGCCTGGGGTGACAGAGAGGGACTGTATTGCGCCCCCCAACTCAAAAACCAGAGACATATAAAAAATTATAGTGCACTCACATAATGGAATATGATAAAATAGTAAAATAAGTGAACTAGATATGCAAGGATCATGATATAATCTAAAAAAGGATCAACATCGTTTGATCTTGAAAATTTAATGTTGAGTAGAAAAACTCAACAGATTATTGATATAGTATAAAAACCAGCAAGAATATCATTTAAGAATATATACATTTGTAGTAAAAACACATAAAGTGGACAGTAAAGATATTCTGGTTCTTTCTGAAGAGAAAACGAGGGCAAGGGAATGGGGTATGTACTTCAATTTGTCTTATGTTCCCTTCTTTAAGAATTTAAGTGTGGCAAAATGTTCACATCTGTTAAAATTGGGTGGTTGGAACATGAGTTACGTTATTATTTGTAATTGCCTGTGGTTGAAACAGTTCAGAAATAAAACAAAAATTTAAAAATTTGACAGTAATAAATGGACATCCTTCTTGAGTGAAATTACTTACAGGCCAAGGTGGTGGGACAGAAGTTACCTCTGGAGTATGAAAATAAGCAACACCATTATGGTAAGTATAAGGGTATCCAGTTGAAGTTGTTAAATACATTGTTCCAGCTGCTGGCATTATACTAGAACCTAAAGCAAAGATTAAAAAATAATAATTAAAATGTTCAATTTAGCTTTTAAAATATAATTTCTCAACACTTAGGAAAAATATTTATGTCAACATGTACTGAAATAGCTACAGTAAATATGAATGTCACAAGTATTTTTAAAAAATTCCCTGTTTTAAAATATCATTGAAGCATATATTTTCAAAATATTAGAGCTTTTTTAACTTAAGGTGATTAAAAAAAGTTCATAGGAAATACTAAAAATTTACCAATTCAGAGTCTAACACCCATATAATGAAACTCAGAGTTTAACAATTTAGATTATTATTATTATTATTATTATTATTATTATTATTTTTGAGACAGAGCCTCAAGCTATCACCCTGGATAGAGTGCTTTGGCTTCACAGCTCACAGCAACCTCCAATTCCTGGGCTCAAGCGAGTCTCCTGCCTCCACCTCCCAAGTAGCTGGGACTACAGGCGCCTGCCACAATGCCAGGCCATTTTTTGGTTGCAGCCGTCATTGTTGTTTGGCGGGCCCGGGCTGGATTCGAACCCTCCAGTTCAGGTGTACGTGGCTGGCGCCTTAGCCCGTTGAGCCACAGGCGCCGAGCCTAGATTATTATTTTTAAAAACACAAATTACTGTTCAGTATAGAGTACTTGAAGACTATAGACACAGTAGCAAACATCTTCAGATCTTGGCTAGACTTTTCATTAGTAAAAGTTCAAAAATGATAGAGGCAGTGAAGTTGGAGAATACTCTTCTTTCCTGAAGACATTTTGTTTCTACTTATTTAATTCTTCGGGTCTACCATCAGCAAGCATTCATTCATGCTACAATTCTCTTTTATCTATTATCTATTCTTCATTTAGTTTCCCTTTGCTACTGCTGCGAACATGATTACAAGTCTTCATGTGGCTTGTCTGGTGTCTCCATCTCTTTTCCCAGGCTAACTTAAGTCAAGAAAACTCACCCAAACCCAACATATTGTGTGTGCGTGTATGTTTGTATGTATGTATCTATAGTATTTTTTTTTTTTTCAGTCATGCAGGAGACTTTAAAAGTTGGATAGTAGTACTTGACCAGGGAGGTTATATAAATTACTTACCCTGACAATTCTTCCACTATACTAGTGGTTCTCAAAATTCAACATATATTAGAATACCTGATTTAATTTATTAAAATACAAATTCCAGGGACCCATCTTCAGAGATTTTGAATCAGTAAGTTTGGGATAGGGCTGCAAAATTTTCATTTTGACTGCTCCCGAGTGAACTGATGCTGTCCATAAACCACACTAAGTAGCACTGGCTATTACTTTATGTAGCACTATTATTCCTCATTTTATACTTTCACTGAATTTGATTTAGTGTTATCACTGTTTTTTATTTTAGTGGTTCTTAATCAGATCTTTTAAAGAATCTGATGAAAGCCAGGGAACTTTTCTTCAGAAATATATAAGTCAAACAAAATTTTGCACGTAATTCAGAAGGTACATGGATTTCACCCAGAAGTTACCATTCATTCATGGTTTACCCGTTAAATAAATAAATAAATTTTGGCTCGACGCCTGTGGCTCAGCGGGCTAAGGCGCCAGCTATGTACACCTGAGCTGGCGGGTTCAAATCCAGCCTGGGCCCGCCAAACAACAATGACGGCTGCAACCAAAAAACGGCCGGGTATTGTGGCGGGCGCCTGTAGTCCCAGCTACTTGGGAGGCGAAGGCAAGAGACTCGCTGGAGCCCAGGAATTGGAAGTTGCTGTGAGCTATAATGCCACAGTACTCTATCCAGGGTGACAGCTTGAGGCTCTGTCTCAAAAAAAAAAATAAAATAAAAAATAAATTTTGAGTGCATACTATTTCAAGGCATTTAACTGGTCCCTAGTAACACCGCAAAAAATTTAAAAAATGGAAATGGCATGGTCTCTATCCTCACAGTAATAAGGTTCTGGTAGGGAGGACAGTCATTAGTTAATGATAAGTAAGTAATTAAATATAATTTTGATAAATACATGAAGAGGAAAAATAGCATACTATACCATATAGGGTACTACACTGAACATTTCAGTTGTTTTATGTGAATAAAATTGTAAAATTTAATTTTTGTCAAACTCATGTTTCACTTCTGCAATTTCAAGAGGTGCTCAAAAGTGACTTGTAGTCATCTTTTGTTATAAGTATATATTAAATATATATATATATATTTAAAATATATATAAAATATATATCCTTGGAGCCACAGGCGCCACCTGTAATTTTAATATAATTTTTTTCCTTTCTTAAAATGTATATACCTTTTTTTGCACCCCTGTATATGGAACATTTGTGAGAAAATGATGCTTTGGCTGAGCTTTAAAGAATGAATAAGATGGCAAAGCACCTTCTAGGTAAAGTAAATAGTACGTATATTAGAGTCCTGAGAAGAAGAGTATAGTATGTTTTGAAAGAAGGCTATAGCACAAAAAGAAGAGGAAAGAATAGCTCAAAATAAGCTGAGAATAAGATGATAAATTGTACATGTTTGAAAGATCACTCTGGTTGTCTTATGAATGATGGATTGGAAAGTAGCAAGACTGACTGGATTCAGAGACCAGTTAGCATACTTTGAAATTGGTACCAGGCAATCCAAGTGGTTAGCGCTGGCTAGAGTCTTGATAATGGAGATGGAAAGAAGTGATAGATTTCAGATAAAATTAAGAATCCCTTTTATTACGTAAATTTACTTTTTTTTTTTTTTTTTTTGCAGTTTTTGGCCGGCTCTGGGTTTGAACCTGCTACCTCTAGCATATGGGGCCGGCACCCTACTCCTTGGAGCCACAGGCGCCACCTGTAAATTTACTTTTAGTACCTATTTTTCTTTGCAGAAAAGTATAAACAGTTTTGAAATCAAGCAGTCCTGGATTTGAAGGCTTATGTTAAAACTCACCATTTAGTTATTTAACCCCCAACATGCATATGGAATGATGTATCAGAAAATATGAACAGTAAAAGGCTAAGCATAGTAATCTACTTACAGACTCATTTTTATTCAAACAACTGTTTTTGGGCAATATTTTTTATATTAAATATAATAGTATGAAACAGATTACACATTGTGCACGAAGTGTTTACATAAACCAGGAGACTTCAAAGAAAACTTGCAATTCTGATATGCTGTATTGGGTTAGACCCACACATACCAAGATTAACTCTCTCTACCTTAGGAGTATTTCAGCAGAAACGTTTTTAAAACAATGACGTTACCTAAGACTGAATTTTCTATTTAAAAATCTTCATGGGTTTCTGTGAAGATTAAATGAAATAGATGAAAACTATAATACTGACCCTTGCACTGGAACAGTTTTTACAAGACTACTTGTACATTAGAAAGCATTTGGCATAGCTCTAACTTATTTTCTGTTTTAGTAACTGGTGGGTCATAATAAAAACATTATTACTTAGTACCTACTGCTAGTGATAATGGGCTACTTTACATTATACTTGTTACTACAAGTTATAGCTTAACTCTTGCAACTAACAACAGTCATTTGAAAATATTCAGCATTCTGCCATGTTTAGTACATTCTATTTTGTATTAACCTACTGGGGACACTTTGGTTATTTCCTACATTAACAAATACTAACTAAAAGTTAAACTACCCAATGTTTGAAACATCCCACCAGACACTAGGATGTGGCTAAGAAAACAAAAAGCTAGTTTCTAATGTTATGTTAAGTTTCTCCACTGAGCCAAAGACTCCAGTAGAGATTTTAACAAATATTATAGGTAAAAAGTTAACTATAAAAACGCCAAATTTAATAAATACGAAGAGTGAAAAAATGAGATGAAAGCATTATAGAAATTTGAGGAAGGTACATACTTCACTTAGCCAACGAATAATCACTTAGGGATTGTTCCCTCTGATATTTATGACACATGGTTGGATCATATAGTATATGCCATACAGCCAGTTTCTGATATCGATTCTATATTTTCACTTTATTTTTTCCTGATTAATTTTAAATTACTTTTCTAATTAGAAAAATTTCTCATTAGTAATTCTAAATTACTTATCATTACTTTTGTTATTTTAAATATTGTCACCATAGAATTTTTCCTTTAAAGATGTAAGTTATATACCATATAATTAAATATCATTATTTATTTAAAATTTTCCCTAGACAAAAAACCTAAGATATATTAATTTGTGATAAAAAATATTCATTTGACCAACTTTGCTAAAATAACTATTAAAAGAAAAACCATTAAGAATCAAAGTTCTACACTGGATTAAAGATTTAAACTTAAGACATGAAACTATAAAAATACTAGAAGAAAGTGCAGGGAAAACTCTTGAAGAAATTGGCCTGGGCGAATATTTGATGAGGAGGACCTCCCCGGCAATTGAAGCAGCATCAAAAATACGCTACTGGGACTTGATCAAACTAAAAAGCTTCTGCACAGCCAAGAACACAGTAAGAAAAGCAAGCAGATAGCCCTCAGAATGGGAGAAGATATTTGCAGATTATGCCTCTGACAAAGTTTTAATAACCAGAATACACAGAGAACTCAAATGTATTAGCAAGAAAAGAACAAGTGATCCCATCTCAGGGTGGGCAAGGGACTTGAAGAGAAACTTCTCTGATGAAGATAGGCACAAGGCCTACAGACACCTGAAAAAATGCTCATCATCCTTAATCATCAGAGAAATGCAAATCAAAACTACTTTGAGATATCATCTAACTCCAGTAAGATTAGCCAATATTATGAAATCTCAAAACCAGAGATGTTGGCGTGGATGTGGAGAAAAGGGAACACTTCTACACTGTTGGTGGGAATGCAAACTAATACGTTCCTTTTGGAAAGATGTTTGGAGAATACTTAAGAGATCTAAAAATTGACCTGCCATTCGATCCTACAATTCCTCTACTAGGTATATATCCAGAAGACCAAAAATTACATTATAACAAAGATATTTGTGCCAGAGTGTTTACTGCAGCCCAATTCATAATTGCTAAGTCATAGAAGAAGCCCAAGTGCCCATCGACCCACAAATGGATTAATAAATTGTGGTATATGTACACCATGGTATATTATGCAGCCTTAAAAAAAGATGGAGACTTTACCTCTTTCGTGTTTACATGGATAGAGCTGGAACATATCCTTCTTAGCAAAGTATCTCAAGAATGGAAGAAAAAGTATCCAATGTACTCAGCTCTACTATGAAACCAATTTATAGCTTTCATATGAAAGCTATAACCCAATTATGGCATAAGAATATGGAGAAAGGGGAAAGGGAGGGGAAGGGAGCGGGGAGGATGGGTGGAG
>CAUYRH010022094.1:0-24332 GCA_963574655.1 Perodicticus potto
GCTTGAACCCGCCACCCTCGGTATATGGGGCCGGCGCCCCACTCGCTGAGCCACAGGTGCCGCCCCCCTTTTTTTTTTGTAGAGACAAGAGTTTCACTTTATCATCCTCAGTAGAGTGCCGTGGCGTCACACAGTTCACAGAAAAAATAAAAAAAAAAAAAAAAAGAATAAAAAAAGCATAATCTGATCCCCAAATAACCATTAATAATATTAATGCCTTAGTATTTAGGCATGCTGTGGCCCAGTCAAGTTGGCACATAAATTTTAACTGTCACAGTGTGTTATCATTGCTCTGGGGCAAGGTGCAGTTTGCATGGTGGCAAAGAAAATGCATTTTCTAAGCCTTGAGAGTGATTACACTAATTTTGGGGGGTGTAGTGAGCTGTGTACAGAGAATGTAAATTACTTAAGGATTGTATGTGGCTAAGCATCTAACCTGACGATGGAGAATCCTAAGTGGAAGCCTCATGAGAAATATGGATTCGATAGTAATGTTTAGTTTCTGAACAGCGCACCTGTGTCACCAGGGTGTTACTATGAACCAGGGGGTCACATAAGATTTTAAATTTTGAAGCAAACGTAGGGATATTTGATATCCTGACATCAGGAAAATGGCTAGCTTGAGAAGACTGACAATTTTAACTGTAGATTGCGCTATTTTCCTTTTGTTGATGTCATATTTTTGTGAATATCCATTTTCATAGTTGTGATTTAAAATAGCAAGCACTTTGTACACCCATGTCTGTGGCAGCATTATTCACACTGGCCCCAAAGTGGAAGTAACCCAAGTATCCGTTGTTGGATGAATGGATAAACAAAATGCATAATGATGTATTATACCACCTTAGAAAGGAAGGAAATTCTGAAGCACACTCAACATGGATGACCCTTGAGGAGATTATGCTAAATGAAATGCACCAGTCACAAGACGACAGATATTGTATGATTTCTTTGTATAGGAAGTTCCTGAAATAGTCAGATTCTTAGAGACAGAAATGGTGGTTCCTGGGAGTTGAGGAAAGAGGGAATGGAAATTTGACAATTGGTGGGTGCAGAGTTTTATTTGGTGAAGATGAGAAAGTTCTGGAGAGGGGCCAGGGTGATGGTTGCACGGCAATGAGAATGTACTTAATGCTACTGTATTGTACATGTTACAAATGGTTAGGATGATCAAGTTTATGTTATGTATATATATTTAACGCAATTTTTGAAAAGTAAGTAGAAAGTGAAAATCAATGTGGAACAGGTAGTGGTGTCCAATCTTTTTCCAAAGTTTGAGAAGCAGTGAAGTGCAAAATTGGAACATGTATCACATTAGTAATTGTGATTATTTAAGAATGAAATATAAATACTCATTTTCTTTAATTTATGTGTAATATTTTTTTCAGACAGCTAGTAAGTTGTAGTACATAAATATTATTAAGTTTTTAGACACCTAAATACTAAGTGCAACTGTGAGGGCTTTCTTTTTGCCTACAAGGGACCATGAAAAAAATTACTGAGACACTAAGCATGCCATGAATCAAGAACATTATTTTTCTCATACAGAGAAGGCTGGAGTAGGTGATTGGTGCTAATGGTTCGCAGCTCATCTCTCCTAGTTGGAAGATCATGGAGCTTTCCTTAGTCTTTTCCTCTTAGTTGCACAATGGCTGCCTCACTCCAGCTATCAGCTATTGAGCCTTCAAAGAAGAGCGCAGAAGAGGGAAGGGGAACAGAAGGCCGAAAGACAAAAAGGACAACTCTTCCCAGATCTGTTCCCTTCAAACAGCTTTCCTAGACACCCCACCTAGCTTTTCCCACTTAAATTAGCCAATTCTTAACATAACATATTTCTTAAATACAATTTATTCTTTGTTCCTGAATTTTATCTTTTTAAAAATATTTTGATCTTGCCTTTTATTCTTTTGTATTATGTTATCTTATGTTGTACTCTTACTTTTTTAGTATCTTCCCAGCTTTTTCTTCCTCAAGTAAATTGAGCCACTTGAAAGTAAATTGTAGACATTATGAGCTTTTACCCCCAATTCTTAAGCAGATATCTTTCATGCTATCACCAAAATATGTTAATCATAACTAAGGAATTACACTTTGTTATAACAGTATTATTTATATATGGTTATATCTTAAAATATAACCATTCAAACCCCATTCAAATTAATTTATGTCTATTTTTATATTTTGACATACTTATTAATTTTAATATAAATAATTATTTTCTTTCCCCATTTAGAATAGAATATCCTTTTTTTTTGAGACAGGGTCTCACTTTGTCACCCTTGGTAGTATGCCGTGGCATCATAGCTCACAGCAACCTCAGACTCTTGGGCTCAAGTGGTCCTCTTGCCTTAGCCTCCAGAGTAGCTGGGACTACAGTTTCTGCCACAATGCCCAGCTATTTTTTAGACACGGGGTCTTGCTCTGACTCAGGCTGGTCTTGAACTTCGTGAGCTCAGGCAATCCACCCGCCTCACCCTCTCAAGTGCTGGGATGACAGGCGTGAGCCACCACGCCTGGCCAGAATAGAATATCCTTTATAGCTGTTTTTTTTTTCTTTAGATCAGGATATAATCAAAGATCACATATTACATTTAATTGTCACTTCTCTTTAGTCTCCTGAGTCTACAGCATCCTGCCTTTTCTTTGTGTTTCATGACAAAATACGTTGATATTTTAAAAGATCAGTTCAGTTACTTGTTCCCCAGTTTGGTTTGTCTAATTATTTTTTTAATGATTGGGTTCGGGTTAAACTTTCTGGCAAGAATACTGTGTAATGATTAGTATACCAGCCATTATTATACCTGGAAGCCCTGAATGCGCCTTCATCCTAGTATTTGTGATGCTACATTTTGATTGCCTGGCTAAGGTGGTATCACCCGATCTCTACAATGTGAAGAACACTTTCTCTTTGAAAATTCATAAGTAATCCTGTGCTTATATCCTGTTTCCCAACAGCATCCCTTGACGATCTTGTTTGAATCAGTTTTTACATTGTTGATTGCATCATGGTGATTTTGTGATTCTATGAATCTTTCTGCTTATTACTTTGCTGCTCTTCTCCAGAGAAAAGTTTCTCTCCCTTCTTCTTTTTTTTTTGAGAACCATTGTAGAATCACTAATGTGTTCCCCCCTTTTTTTAGTTTGCTATGCTATAATTCATACAGCTTTTCTTTCTTTCTTTTTTTTTGTTTTTTTGATGCTCGAATTGTCCCAAATTTGGCCCCTGGGAGCCCCTTGAAGTCAGTTCTTGTGTCATTATGACATATTCCCCTTAACTGCTTCCTTACTTTCAGGCATGACAAGAACTTCTAGGATTACTTTGTACTTCCCAGACCTAGACCTGGAATTATCCATTATTTCCCAAAGCTCCAGTCCCATTTGGTGGGAAATGATATTTGGAAAACTAGCCAAAAGGATATTCTTGTTGACTCTGGGCTATCATTGCTTCTAAGCCCTGTCCGTGGACAGAGTAAAGAAACATTAGAAAAAGCTAATGGGTTCGAGTTAAAATACAAGGTAACCGAGTTCTTCCTCTGCCTTCTCCTTACACACTTGTCAGTGAGGATCCTGATTCCCAGCACGTCAGTGTTTTTTTATTTGCTCTGTCCTACAACAGAGATGAGTTACTTTTAGTTTTGTGTTTCTAAAATCGTAGAAATTAGTTTTAAAATTGGTTGCTTACTACATGTAAGTTTTTAATGTGGGGAGATTAACATGTTGCTATTTATCTGAGCCAGTGAGTGAACACGGAAGACATGCTTCAGTTAGCAACATACTGGCCTCCCTAGAATTTGTGAGCAAAGGATCTCAGTTATATTGTACCAATAATAGCATTTCCCTTATTTCCTGCTCCAACAGTTACTCATTGTAATTAGAGTGGTAGAAATGCCTTTTTCAAAGCATCAGGGAAATCAGTTTTATGATCCCACTTTAAGTACATTTGACACAACTATTTAAATATTTAAGACAATTCTACTTTTGCAGTACCCAGAGGACTATATAATTGGAAAGATTTTCATTATAAAGGTTTTTTTATTTTACTTCAGGGCCGCTGACATTTCTTGTTGGGCTCTGCTGTCCTTGGAGACAAAGGGAGTTAGTTATTCATTAGTGTTTGTGGGTTATTCATTATTGTTGGTCAGAAAAAAAACAGTAATATCAACAAAGGATACCAAACTAATTGGGATTAAAAAACTCTTGTGTCACTTAAGGCTGGTATCTCTTGTAAAGATCTGGTTTAAAGAAGATAGTGTATTGTGTGAACCTACAAGGTCGAAAAATTAATGTCCTTTAAATCATACATCAAATTTTATGTTTGTTTTTTTTTTTTAACTATTTGTGTGTGGCTAGTTCAATTAGCTTTAACAATCTAGAACTTAGATTACAGCTTGATTTGTCCATGGGGCAGCTAGCTTCATGTTTTTCTCCTATTATCACATCATAAATTTTAAAACATTACCATTGATTTAAATATACCTTTCCTGTATCATTCCTTTAGTTATGTTTATCCCTGGAACAAACAAAACAGACAATGAAAAAAGTCTGCTACACCCATGTTGAATGCAGTCCTGTTAGACCTGGGGCGGGAGTTGTCATTGGAGTCCTGTAGTTTCGAACAGACACAGTTAACATATTAGCTAAAGAAAGTTGGGGCAAAATACTCGGTTACTTTTTCTTTTCACTTCTTTTTAATCATTTATATTTCCTCACACTTCCAATGTGGCTTCCTGCAGAATTAGGGCAAATAAAGTTAATATTCCATAAAAGGTTCCAAAAATAACCAAACCAGCCAGAGACCAAAGGTATTATTCCAGTTGAGGTAGCCAGGGTTTTCATTTGGTCTCGCCAACAAGGCAGGTGAAGCACAATGTTTACTTTTGTTTACTCTCTGGGCTATACAGGGTCCACTTTGTGTGATTTATTGATGCTGGGTATAAATCAAATTGATGATGGATTTCCAAGTATTACTGAATAGCAGACATGATTTGTTCCAGTTATAAAAGCCGTTTGTCAGTCTCAGAGCATTCCATCTTTTAAAGAATATACTCCATTAACACCCCCACCAGACCTTAAATGCTGTGGACATGAAGCTGAAATGTAATATTCATTAGTCACTTACAGCATTTTCTATGGCTGTTAGACAGGACCAGTCTTAGATTTTACAGTACTGTGTAGTTTACAAATGTTCATATTGATTATCTCATGTGATTTGATCAAAGGCACCACCCCATAAGGTTGGACAAGAGCAGTTAGTCCCATTTTATTTATTTTATTTTATTTTATTTTATTTTATTTTGGCAAAGCCTCACTTTGTCACTCTCAGTAGAGTGCTGTGGTGTCACAGCTCATAGTAACCTGAAACTTTTGGGCTCAAGTGATTCTGTTGCCTCAGCCTCCCAAGCAGCTGGGACTACAGGCACCTGCCACAAGGGCTGGCTATTTTTGGAGACTGGGTCTTGCTCTTGCTGAGGCTGGTCTCAAAGTTGTGAGCTTAGGCAGTCCACCTGCCTTGGCCTCCCAGAGTGCTAGGATTATAGGCATGAGCCACTGTGCCCGGCCAGTTAGTCCCATTTTAGAGATGAAGAACTGAGGCTCAGTTTGCACCCCATTTTGTATGTGCTGTGTGCTTCTGCACTGAAGAGGACTCCGCAGACTGAGATCTCCTGCTAGGAATTCTGAGAAATGTTGCCCCTTCTCTCCATTAGAGTTTAGTGTCACTGCCTTTCCTGAAAGAGTATACCTTAAAACATTCAAACCATTCAGCCATCATTTCCATCCCTGAGCCCAGGAAATGAAGCTTTATGTCTGTTTTAGAAAATTTTGCTTGATGGTCAACAGTTGGCCCCTCTGAGCACAGAAAGCATTATCTACCCAGGGAAGAGTCCAGCAGCCTCTGTGTATGGCCACCTGAGTGACATATATAGGGACAAATTCCTTTCCATGCCTCTATGTAAAGTCTTTAAACTCAGGCAGGCAGATGTCATGAATGTGAATAGATTGGCTATTTCTGACTTATCACATTTTAAGGGCACAATGGATGGTGACTTGTGTTTAATACCTATTTCCATGGCTGCCTTATTTGAATAATGAAAGGAATAGAAGTCCTGTAATTGGCTCTGTCATCATAAACAAGTTAAAAAATGAATCTTGTGATGTAGGACCTTGTTTTTCAAGTACAGTCTGAAGTGCAGAAGTTTTAGCATCTTCTGGGAGCTGGTTAGAAATGCACAGTCTTGGGAGGCACCTGTGGCTCAAAGGAGTAGGGCACTGGCCCCATATGCCGGAGGTGGCGGGTTCCAACCCAGCCCTGGCCAAAAAAAAAAAAAAAAAGAAAAAGAAAAAAAAGAAATGCACAGTCTTGGGGCCACCTCAGACTTCCTAAATCAGAATGTGCTTTGTGTACACAGGACTGGCTTCATGGCTATGGGAGTGACCACTGCACAGTGTCCTGTGCTCAGAAGGGGTACCTAGCCATTGGTGTTTAGTGTTCAGTGTTTACTGTCCTGACATCTCACTGCTTTTGTATTTTGTATTTGCCTGTGATTTGCTCATGAAGTCAAATGGGACGCTGGAGCATGCAGAGGGGCTTGCAGTCCCACCTCCTGCCAGGACAGCTGCTGGCTCCCTGCCCCTACCCAGTGTTCCCTGCTGCCCTCTGCTCGCAGGGTGTCAGGGAACTGAGCATGGGTGTGAGGAGGGTGGAGCAGGATGTGTGCCCCACGTGCCCATTGGTAGGTGAGGCTCTGGGCATCTTGAGGTTCTACACTTGCTCTGTGAGTATCCCCATGCCAAAGGAACTTAACATTAAGTAAAAACATGTTGAGAGAGAAAGAGGCCTACGAAGAAAGGAAAAAGAATTTGTCTTGCTTTTCAAACAAGGGACCCAGCATTTTCCTTTTGCACTGGTCCCCGCAGATTATGCAGCTGACTTGCAAGTGTGTGGTGAAACTTGACAGGCGCTGCTACAGGAGAAGGCGTGGACACTGGACTCCAGGCCCACCCTCTAGTTTAGGCTTTGCTGGAGTATGGCCTTGCTGAGCTACCTGGCCTCCCTTCCTCAGTTTCCTCATCTAGAATATAGGAGGGAATGTCTCATCCTCATTCCCAAATGGGCAAAGTCTAGGCAAAGGGTGGGCTTGGCACTTGTCCTTGAGTGGGAGCACGTCCAGAGCACCTGTCCTCTCTGCTTTTGGCTGGTAAACAAAGTTGCACATGATGACCCAAGAGTGGGATGGAAGGGGCAGGGTTGGAGATGGGGCAAGAAGGGCAAAACCAGGTCTTGAAATCCAGAGAAGTGGCTGAAATGTGACAGTAAAAAAGCTGAGGCCGGCAAAGACTAGGACTCTTGAGCAGGGAGGGGGAGAGCTCTAGAGAACCTCGGGGCTACGTGGATTGACCTTCAGTGGAGTCACCCACTTGTGTGGAAATCTCTGATGCCTGAAAGATGGTGGAACACAGCATGGCATTTGCTTTTGAGGATGAAATGAGATGATAAATGTGAGAGCACATTTTAAATGGTAAACTGCCAGAGGCATGCAAAGTATTGTTGTTCCTCGTTCCACTACCCACTTCATTCATGTGACTTGTCCTTTGAAATAAAGGCCACCCTACCGCTTAGTCAGAACTCCAAAGTCTGGGCAATATGAAAAGCTACTTGTGTTGATTTAGTACTCTGAAAGCTCTATATTTTCACAGTTTGCTTCAAAAGCTAGAGAGAAAATGTCTAAATCACAATAAACAAGCATTGAGGTGAAATAAAATATTTTAAAACTTTATCTTCTATCTAAAGATTTTGCTTAATTCAGGTAGGATGAGCATATAATTTATTATCCAAATGGAGACCCTTTTAAAAGTGAAATGGGGCCCTAATAATAATTATGCTCAGAACTATCCTATACTAACCGGAATATCAGATCACCTTACAATTAGGGGACGTTTGATTGTATTTAGATTCAGAATCTTACCTGACTGCCTTTCGATAAAGTAAGTTCAGCCTATTTGCCAGAATTACCTTCCTATAAATTAATAGTAAAATTACCTTTTGGGGACAAGTGAATGATAATTAAGTACATTATATGTTTTATGTAGAACACAAGTTTCTGGTCATTCTAGGGTTGAAAATAAACTCTAGCAATTATTTAGCAATTTCTATGTTCTAGAACTGTCTTAGCTTTACATATTTTAATTTAATCCTGCACTACCCTATGACCTATCTGCATTTGAAAACATGAGAAAAGAAAGGCTTAGAAACTTTGCCTAAGTAGAAGAGCGAGATATTTTAACCCATGCCTTACTGTCTCCAGAGCCCTGAGTATCTCTGTAGAATGTTATTTTGTTTATTTGGCACAGAATTTGCCTCAAAAGCTTAGGTTCTTGGCAATTGAGAATAATTTCCTGAAAGATACATTATGCCTCCCTGAATTTCTACTATGTGTGGTGGTGTGCTGTCTGGTGCGTATTTATTTTGAAAAGAACAGCAAGCTGAAGTGGAGCCTTCTGCCAAGGAAATTGTTGCAGGTGTTTGTGTCAATTTGCATTTAAAGTGCCACTTGGTACTGGCTTAAAATGGTGGGTTTTGTGCATTCAGGCAGGCAGACAAGGTGAGATAGAATCATGGCTACCTTTCTGAGCGCTTACTCTGGGCCAGCTGAGGCCCTGAGAAGAGTCGCTGAGCCACACAACTAGGGCACAACTTGCAAGGCCTTCTGTGACGGCCCTGGAGCTCATTTTTTCCCAGTTCTCATAAAAGCCCCATGGATCATTAGATTAAGAAAACTAAGGCTTGAAGAGATGAAGTAACTTAGCAGTGGTTACACGGCCAGTACGTGGCAAAGCTGGGAATTGAATCCAGATTCTTTCCAGCCCCACAGACTTGGGTCTTAAAGTGTACTGCTGGGCTGAGTCAGGGAGCCTGTTCCTGGAGGTCTGCTAGTGACCAGAGGAGAATAATGCTTTCTACTGCAGGGCCCTGGTTCCCCAAGTCCCTTACTGAAGACTTGTCATTGTAGGTACCTGGAGCCCACCGTGATACTGTATGTAAGAGAAATTTATTATAAGGAACCAGGGGTGTTTCATGGCACCCTAGAGGAGGATGTATATGTACAACCAGATCTTTTGAGGGATTATAAGAACGTGCGGCTTCCTCATGCTTCTCCTCCCTAGGCAACATAATCTTTTATCTCTGTTTCTTTTTACACATCACTTCATTCTTCAGCCTGAAGATTACTTTTATCTGTTTTTTCGTATCTGTATTAGAGTCCTCTAGAGAAACAGAATCAATAAGACACACACACACACAACTGACCCTTGAACAATATGGGGATTGCGGCACCCACCCCTCCATGCAGTTGAAAATCCACATATTCCTTTTGATTCCCCCCTAACTTAATTGCTAATAGCCTATTATTGGTTTTACCAATAACATAAAGCAGTTAATGAACACCTATTTTATACGCTACGTGCATCACATGCACTATTCTTACAATAAAGTAAGATAGAGAAAAGAAAATGTTATCAAGAAAGTCATAAGGAAGAGAAAGTATATTTGCTATTCATTAAGTAGGAGTGGATCCTCATAAAGGTCTTCATTCTTGCCATCTTCATGCTGAGGAAGAGGAGGAAGAAGAGGGGCAGGACTTGCTGTCTCAGGGATGGCAGAGGTAGAAGAAAATCTGCGTAGAAGTGGACTCGGCACATTGCAAACCCATGTTGTTCCAGAGTAGCTATATATATATATATATGACATCGCTTAAAATATGTATACATGTGTGGGCATCCCCTGTGTGTGTGTCTGTGTGAGAGAGAGAGATTTATTATGAGCTTGTGAGGTTTGGCTCATGCTGATCTGCGGTTGGCGCTGCAAGCTGGGGGCCCGAGAAAGCCATCTGTGTAGTTCCAGTCTGAGTCTGAAAGAAGGAGAGGACCATGGTCCCAGCTCACAGATGGTCAGACAGAGAAGTTCATCAGGTTACAAAAGACATGACTTCTGCCCATTGTCAGACTCTCTGTTGTCTTTCTGTGCTTCACGAAGGAATTGCCATGGCGAGAAGGCCCATGTGGCCTCTGCCAACAGAGGAACTGAGGCTTCAGTCCAGCTACTTTCCAGAAACCAAATTCTGCCACCAACTATATGGGCTTGGAAGCAAATGCTTCCCGTTTAAGCCTTCAGATGAGGCTCTTCCTCTAGCTGACACCTTAGTTCCTGCCTAGGAGAGACCATGAGCACAGGACCTACCTGCTCAGATTCTTTTTTTTTTTTTGGAGGCAGAGTCTCACTTTGTCACCCTGAGTAGAGTTCCATGGTGTCATCATGGCTCACAGCAATCTCAGACTCTTGAGCTCAGGAGATCCTCTTTCCTCAGCCTCCTGAGTGACAGGGACTACAGGTGCCTGCTACAATACTCAGCTAGTTTTTTCTATTTATAGTAGAGATGGGGTCTTGCTCTTATTCAGGCCGGTCTTAAACTCCTGAACTCAAGGAATCTACCCGCCTCAGCCTCCCAGAGTGCTAGGATTACTGGCGTGAGGCCCTATGCTTGGCCACCTGCTAAGATTCTTGACCACTGAGACTGAAATCATAAATGTGTATGGTTTTAAGCCACTGAATTTGTGGTAAGTTGGTATATAGCAATAGGTAATGATACAGTTTTTATCTGGGCTTTCCTTTCTTTCAAAGACACACTGGCAAATTAGGCAAAGTCCAGGAGCAGGAAGGCAGGAGTTAACTTCTGCCAAGGGCCCATAATACACCAGACCTGGCGACAGGCTTTATGATTCAGCAGAGACAACTTGCAAAGTCTTTTTTATTACTTCTGCTTTAGAAAAGTGGAAAACAATATTCAGAGAAGTGAAATTACTTGCTCAAGTTCACATGGCTGATGAGAGGCAGAGGCAGGGTTTAAATGTAGGTCTGTCTTAATCTAGAGCAGTGGTTCTCAACCTTCCTGATGCCGCGGCCCTTTAATACAGTTCCTGTGGGTCACAACCCACAGGTTGAGAACTGCTGTTATAGACGATTGATTCCTATCCCACATTTGTTTAATGCCACGAGCTGTTACAAACACTGGGGTGGCATTTTTGCTCCCCATAAAAGAGGATTAAACAAAGACAGTTGTGCATTGAGCATTCATCAAGGACCTTCTGTAGATTGTTGCGGGCTTTACTTTCCACCCAGTGGTTGTTTCTTTTACATATTCTTTTACTTCTTCCTTCTTGCCTTCCCTCTAAATCTGTATTTCATGGTCCTAATATTTTTGCCGCTTTTGTTATTCTTAAACAAAATTAATAGGTAGTTTTATTTACTATTATTAATTTAAAAAATCAACTGAAATACAAAGCAGTTATGAAAATGATATAATTTATAATAAAGTAATATGCATTTCCGTATGAAAATACTCTAGCACCACTATCCTAGAATACATAATAAGGTAGTCAGACCAGCTTGCACATAAACATGGAATTAGCTAAAATTTTGATGATTCAGGCAGGTTATATTGGTGGCTCAAATATCTAGTTGTTTTGGTTTCGGTGACGTAATTTGTGAAATGTTGGATGATGCTTCATAATATTTCTATCAAAATGATGATCAATGTTCCCTTGATTTTCACTATAACTTGTAGCAAAAATAAGAATCATGAAATAAAATGGAATTAGGTTCTAAACTCAGATCGGTTTTGGTGGGAGAAGTATCGTCACACAATACTTATACGTGCAGATGACATAGAACCTCTAGGCCAGTGGTTCTCAAACCTTCCTAATGCCACAAGCCTTTAATACAGTTCCTGTAGGTTGTGACCTACATGTTGAGAACCGCTGCTCTAGGCAGTGTGGAGTGTGATTACATGGATAAATGGGTGGGTTACATGGATAAACGGCTGAGAGGAGGATATCTCATATCTCAAATGGAAGAATTGAAATTAGATGTTAAGAAGAGCTCCCTATGGTGGGAGCCTGTTGTTCCAAACTGCACAGGCTAAAGCTGGAGGACAGGTATTCAAGAGAAGCCTGGGACAACACAGCACGACCTTGTCTAGAAGAAGAAGAAGAGGGAAAAGGAGGAGGAGCAGGAGGAGGAAGGAGAAGATCTCCCTCTGAGTGACATAAAGATTTTGTGCAGTGTGAGAAAGCTGGGACTAAATTCCCATTAGAGAACATATCTGCCAGGGACCAGTCAGGAAGCAGGAAGCCACTGTAGTTACTTAAACATAGAGAATTTAGTATCAGAGATTTGTTAAACAGTTATTGAGGGACTGAAAATCTGGACAAGGAGGCCTTGGAGGTAATATGTAGACAGTAACTGCAGAAAGCTGCTACCACTGTGAAGCTGCAGGATCAAAAAGAAGAGTTTGGGATGGGAGACAGCAGGATCTAGAGGCTTGGAGCAGAGGCCCAGACCTCAGAGGAGGGGCTGCCCAGCTGATGCTGACACCTGGGAGAGCTGGAACCAACTGCCCTGCCAGTGACTCTCCCAGAATCAAACCAGCAAGTATGGGTCCCTATTCTCTGTGAAGCATCACCACAGATTCTGGGGTACTGTCTAAAGATGTCAAATCAGTAGGGATTCTCAAAACAGAAATTGGGAATTTTATTTATGACAAGTAGGATCTTTTCTTCTTCTTCAATTGCCTAGAATAATAGGACTAGGCAAAGTACACTAGGGCATACTCTTGATTGCCTCTCAAAGTACTCTGTATCAAATGAAGCTTAGATATTTGAAAAGTATTCAGAACAAGCCCAGAAAAATAAAGAAAAAGGAAACCATAACCCCCTTTTCAGGATTTCTTTATAGTCTTAATCATACTTGAAAGAACAATGGTAGCTCATACTTACGTAGCACTTCTGATATGGTAGATGTTATTCTAAGTGGTTGATATCTTCATTTTTTCATGTATTAAGGAGATAAATTATGAGACATTATCTCATTTAAGCTGCCCCAAAGGCCAGTGGAGTGGGTACTGTTATGTGACTTATTGGTATTATTATTCCTCCTATTTTATGATGAGGAAAATAAGGCGTAGTTGAATAATTTGCCAAAGGCCACATAGCTAGTAAGCAGCAAAGCTGGGATATGACCCAGACTCTTTGGCTCTATGGCACATGTCCTTACTCATTAAGTCATACTGGCTACATTCATTATTGTTGTTTTATAAAAATCTCATTTTTGGGGGGTGGCGCCTGTGGCTCAGTGAGTAGGGTGCCAGCCCCATATACCGAGGGTGGTGGGTTCGAACCCAGCCCCGGCCAAACTGCCACAAAAAATAGCCGCGCATTGTGGTGGGCGCCTATAGTCCCAGCTACTCAGGAGGCTGAGGCAAGAGAATGGGAAACAAAGTGAGACTCTGTCTCTAAAAAAAAAAATCTCATTTTTAATTATCCATGGAGAGATGGATGGATGAATAGCAAATCCATGGTGTATAATTGTAGAAATGCTGGCTTGGGGATTAGAAGAATGTGGCTCAAAACCAGGTCTTACACTAACTTTGAAATTTTAAGAGCCTAACCTTTGTAGTCAGAGCTCATTGTAAAATAAGTTAGATTTCAGAGATTCTTGTCCAGCTATCATTGTTTTATGATTTGTGAGGATCCTGGTTGCCTTTTGGAAACTGGAAGCTAGACACAAAGCCTGACTTTTAGGATGAGTCATCAATTTCCTAACCTGTGCTGGATGTGAACTTGGTAATGTTGTGCTGTAGACAGCTAAGTAGCTAGGGATTGTCAAGGATGAAGAGATTAAAGACTTGAGTTATTCAGATATTTGGGCACGGTGGGTCTGGCTGTTGTTTTAATTTTTATTTTTGCTGAATTTCTATTTTTCAGCATCTAGAAATTAATCTTGTGAGGAACTGGCAAAGCACTATTTAGAAGTCATTTCTTCTCTGGGGATTTAGCCAAGAGTGGATAGTGCTTTCTGGTAGCTTTGTGTGATCCCAGAGGGCAGTCTTACTTTCCAGGTTTATAAATGGTCTGTCTGTAGATTCATTTTTGATCTAAAGACTAGAGACCTGGAATCCAGAGATCAGAAAATGCCCAGGAGCTAGTAAAGTCTAGTACAAACTTCTCTAGATTAGAAGATGAGAGATGAGTATAGTGTCTTGAAAAACCTTATCAAAAAATTGAGGAGGGGACAGGGGGTATGGGCGGTGGTATGTGACACTCCCTTTTACTCTAAGGCACCCCTCCTTTTTTTTCTATTGCTTTTCTTATAGCCAGATTTTCCAACCCTTGATTTTTGAGAAAGAATTAAGACCTTAAAGCCTTTGCATAAATGGGTCATATCACAGCATGTGGCACTTATTAGCAGGTCCATAAAATTTATGGGTTTATTTAGAGTCCAAACAGATTTCCAATTAGGTTCTGAGAGTTGCTAAATGTCACAATCGATGTTGTTTTTGGTAAATTGAGAACAAAAGAATAGTTTTGGCTCATGTTCAGTGGTGAAGTTGAATGCAGATGCATAGTTTATTTTCCAAGGAATTCTTTCTAATCTTTGAATTGCGTCAGGATTTTTTTTTACTGTTTATCCTATCGTGCAGTGAAGTAACTATGCATCATTATCATGGTGGATGATATCCATGCCATACATGATCCAGAACCACAAAGTTGAGAAGGAGAATGTGTGTGTGTGTGTGTGTGTGTGTGTATGTCTGTGAGCATGTGCTTATGTGAATTATAGGCCCACACTAGTGTATGCTAGAGCACACGGGCAGCAAGAGCCCATAGTACAATTACCATTACCACTATGTGGTGGGGATGGTTTGTTCCTGATTACAGCAGAAGGAAGGAACAAAGAAACAAAGTCACTACTGCACGGTGCTTATTCTTAGGTCTTGAGCTGGTTCAGAATTGAGCTGGAGGGTCTCAGAAAATTTTCTCAGAGCAGTGTCACACTGTAACAGGGGTCCATGGGAGATACTTCATCCTGTACAGTCAGTTACTAGAAGTTTGAGGTAGACAGTTGGTTTGGTTTTTCTCTGCATAAGCCTGGCAGCTGGTCTCCCTGGTGACAGGTGAAGTTAAGAATAAGGGTGAGTGCATTTCACTATTCTGCTTTGGTTGATCACAGGTTGTGAAGTTACTACTTTAGTAGTTCTTGTTTAAGTTTATAATGCTTAGGGTGGAGAATTCATAATGTGGGTGGTATGAGACAAAATGTCTCATCTGATGCCTTTCCACCCTACTCTGGCACCTGGTCTCTGTGCGCACATTTCTGTGTTAGTCCTTAGCCAGTTGTCTACATTGAACTGCATTTGGGTAAGAGTTCTTGTGATTTAATCAAATTTAAAGCAAGCCAAGTGACATTTACTTTTTGTGTGTCAGGAGATTGAGTTGAAGCTTTAGAGGTCACTCTATCCCAGTCACCCTATTTTCCAGAAAGGACAGGTGGAGGTAGCACAGAGCACATAGTGGTTAAGCGTGCAGGTCAGGAGTGTGGTGCATCTGAGATTGAATCCCAGTTCTGGCCCTGACCAGCTCTGGGCCCTTGAGCAAGTGACTTACCCTCTCAGAGGGGTGATATCTGCACCTACTCAGAGAAACTTAAATAATGAAGGTGAGACATGGCTGTAGTTTTAGCTAGCGTATGGTGAGATTAGCGTGGTAAACAACAGATGCTGACCCAGATGACCAGGTCTTTTGGGCCCAACATCTTTTCCCTGTCATCTTCACCAGGAGTAAACTCTGTGAAGGCAGAGGAATGTTACTTCACCTGAGTATTTGACAGTCCACTGTCTGCCTATGAGAACAAGGGAAAGTTATCAGCACTCAACTTATGTTCTCAGGGGAGAAGCAATCAACAAGTAAACACCCAAGATGTAATTTCATGGGGTAAAGGGAGAAACAAAGCTGAATAATGGGTTCAGAGGGATGGGGAGAAAATTTTTAAAAAGGTGTCTGGGGAAGGCTTCTGTGACTCAAGAGAAGAGTGAGCCATCTGAAGAGCCAAGGAAGAGTGTTTCTGGAATAGAAAAAAGCAAGTGAGTACATCCTGGTCTGATTGAGGCACAGCCAGATAATTTAGGTTCTTATAGAGTGAGGGAAAGAGTTTAGAGATTTCAAGTATGATGGGAACTCTCTGAAGAATTTTAAGAAAAGGATTGCCATGATCTAATTTATATTTTGAAAAAGGATTTCTTGTTGCTATGTTGAAGTATAGACCAGAGAAGGAAGCAAGAGTGGATAGAGGAAAACCAGTCCGATTATTGCAGCAGCTCTGGGGAGAGATGTGGTGGCTGGGAATGAGGTGCTAGTTGTGGGTTTAGATTCAGGGTGGGTTTCCAAAGTAGAGTCAACAGGATTTGCTGAGGATTGGTTGTGGAATGATAAGAAACTGAAGAATCAAGGAAGACTTGTAGGTGTTTGGCATGTAGTGAACGGTGATGGAGAAGTCTGGGATTGGGAGTCAGAGATCAGTTTTCTGTTTCGAACATGTTGTATACCTATTAGTCCTTCAAGTAGGGATGCTGTGTATATAGTTGGATATATAAGTCTGGCGCTTTGGAGTGAAGTGGGAGCTAGAGATAGAAATGTGGTAGTTAACAGCACAGAGATGATATTTGACATCATGAATGCTGCAGGGACCACCCCACGAGAGAGAAAGGATAGAGGAAATGGCCAGGAACCAAGCCACAAAGTGATCAACATTGAAGACTGGGAAGAGGAAGAAACTAACTAGATACCACCAGTGAGGCAGGAAGAAGACCAGGGTCAAGGGTGTCCTGGAAGCCAAGTTAACAAGGTACTTCAAGGAGGAAGGAGTGATCACTTAAGTCAGATGTTGCTGAGAAGCAGGATAAGATGAAGCCAGAAAATTCTCTGTTGATTTGGGGAAGATGAAAGTCACTGCTGCCCTTCACAAGAGGACAAAGGCCATGTTGTATCTGGATTATTCGCTACTATGTTCCTTGTGACACATACAGTGTTTGGGACAGAATAGGAACTTTAAGCTATTTGCAGAATGAATGGATAAATGAAGGAATGGATTGACAAGCCCAATTTTCCTGCTTTTTAGGTGCCTCAGTGCAATCTTGCTTATGTTAGACTTCAATTTTTCAGTCTTCAGGGTATGATTATCAATAAAACCTACACAGGACACCTTTTCCTTTCTGTTTGCAGTCTGTAATAGGATCATCATTTCTCTCCCATGGCAATTAATGAAAAACATATAATCTGTGTTAGTTTTAAATGATTTTCTACAGTGCTATACCATCAGGTGAAGTAGTAAGAAAGAAAAAACAAAACCTGCGGTCTACTCCATGAACACTCCACCCACACCCCGTCCTTCCTGTCCCAGAGTTTGCAGAGTCGCTGTCAGCCACTCAGCAGTTTATCACTTCCCCAAAGGCTACAGTGAATTGAATGTAGAACACTTTTACTTGGACAGGTTGGAGGTTTGTTCAGAGGTCAATCCCAGGGCCATGTCAGTGTGAACTAAAAAACTCTCTTGTTCTTATTGTGAGATGTACATCAGCCAGGATCCTCTTAATTAGTTGTCCTAGGAAGAGGCTAGTCTTTCTGTTTCCCAAATTGTTCTCTGAGGCACCCTAGGGATATTTTAATTTTTGAGGCAAACACAAAAACAATCGGCATCTGTCAGCTACCATGAGAACTACTGGCTTGAGGTAGTTCATAGTTTCAATATTAGATCACTACATTCCTTTCATTGATGTCATAAATTTGCAAAGCTGGGTTTTCAGGATTTGCTGTATAAAAATCCAGTACCATGTAAAAATCAATGTGAAGCAGGAAATGGGGTGGCAGAATCCAATCTGATCCCAAAAGTTGGGAAGCCATGTAGTGCCAGCATACACATCTCATTAAAAATTGTAGTTAAGAATAAAATAAAAACATCCCTTTCCCATCAATTTATATCATATTATTTTTTTAAATGCCTGTGAAGTTGTTAGGACATAAATATTTATTAAGTTTATTGGATCAACTAATCTAACTCCTGGTACTGTAAGGTATTTTCCTTGACCTAGAAGTACCATGAACAAATGATTGAGATGCTAGAATGTGATGAATGGAGACCACTTGAGAACCTCCGGTTTAGCCACTGAGGCATCTTGCATGAAAGAAAGGGGAGGGAAGACCCATCTGTCTGCTGTCTACAGCTTACAGGTTGGCTACCCTGCATTTCTCCCAAATCCATGCTTCTATCAAGTGTTCTTATGAGTGGGCAAGTTTGCAAAAATAGCAAGTATCAATGTGCAGTGCAGATTCTTGCAAATGAATGCTTTGCATTACAGCTTGCTAGTGGTTCCCTGATCACAGACGGCTGGTGTCACCTCCATGCAGAAGGGTCAGAGAATTCTCTCCTTCTTTTCTTTTTTTTCCCCTTTGGAGCACTGCACCAGGGCTCGCAGAACCACAGCTACTGTCAGTCTTGTAGTTCACACGTATGGTTAAGGACACTTTCTGGACTACACTGGGTTTCTGTCTAGTTATTCATTTCTGTTTTATGTTCTTGTCCATGAAAATGTGTTTTGAGTACTGGAACTACCTTTGGAGGATTGTTTAAAAAATGGCCCTTTGTAACATGGGGACCACCGGAATCTGTTGGTGAGCCCTCTTTGGAGACAGGAGATTATAGGATATGCTAGTTGTGATGTACTTTAATGGCACTTAAAAACTCAAATAAGTTCCTGTCTGTTCATAGCAGCAGTATTTTTTGTTTTTTGAGATTCGAGATAAGAGAGTGAGAAGGACCCATGGGTTCGTGAGGCAGTGCTGCCTGTTTTAAGACATTCTGAAATGGGGATTACACTTAGCGAAATTGCAGGTTTACGGCCATTGACAAAGATGAAAGGCAGAGAAGTGCCCTAGTTACGTAATGTGGCTTCATCCATTTGCTCAGGCGTGTCCCGAGGACTCAGAATGCCCAAGGGGTCTCCTTTACTTTCACTTTTGTGCCTTTCTTTGCTGAGTTGAGTGACCCTCTTTAGTTATTTCCTTGGGTTGTTTTAGGTTTCAGAATTGCTTTGAGCAATGAGAAGGATGTTTTGTTTTGTTCTACCATAGAGATATTCTTCCCTACCTTCACCCATTTCCTCCTCTTCTCTACATTGTGCTTCATACTATCCATTGTTCATCATCTCTGTTCTCTTTTCATCTCAATCTACTCCCTCCCTTTCCCCCTCACCTTTCATCTCTATATCTCCTTTCTCTTCTTGTTGGCATCATGGCTGAGTCCTTCAGCCCCACATCTCACTCTCAAGTATCGCTGCCAAGGAGGTGCGCCCATAGAAATGGGAACCTTTACCCTAGACCTGAATGGAGCATCAGAACTTTGCAATATTTTCTATGTTGAACTGAAGGGTCAGATTCACATGATCCTTATGAATAAATTTTACCTTAATCAAGATTTTGTCCCTCAATCAGTTTTCTAAAATACCATAAAATTTAGGAAGGTTAGTTTGTACTTGCTCGGTGAGTTTAAACAACTCTAATGCTAGTACCACTTTATCTCCATATCAGTGCTTACCTATAGAAGTCTAATTACAGTCACAGACTTGAGCTGTAGATGAAATTTTAACTTTTTTAGCTGGCACATCTCAATTTCCCTGGCCACTTTCCTATTGTTAAGCAGTGCTAGAGGCTACTGTATTGGACAGAACACCTCCAGGTAGCAAGGCATGGAGAGAAAGAAGTTTTAGGCTATTGATGAACCAAAAGTATGCTTCCAGAATGAGGAGTGAATGGAGTAGGTGTTTGACAAGTACGGTGGGCTTGGAAGGCACCCTGAAGTTCAATGTCAGGCCAGGGGAGGTGGTTCACACATGTAATCCCAGTGCTTTGGGAGGCTGAGGTGGTAGGGTGCCTTGCTCCAGGAGTTCAAATCAGCCTGGGAACATAGTGGGGCCCCTATAGCTAAAAAATGTATTTTTAGAAAAGCTCAGTGTCAAGTTTTTAATCACCTTAATCAGATAGCTGGTCAGCTGGAAGATGTAGGGACTTGACTTGAAAAGGGTAGAAACAGTTAGCTCCGTAGACCCTTGGATCTCAGTGAAACTGAAGGTCCCTTGACACTATCAATTTCTTTGTTTCTAAGCCTATTGCTATAGAGGTCACTGCCATTCCTTCCATATAACCATCTAATTCCCTTCCCCTTCTTATTTCTACTTACTTTGCTTTAATTTCCCCACTTTTTGGAAATCTAAATGAAGACTAGTTCTGCTGGTGAAAATAACTCTGCAGTTAAGTGCTCGAGCAGGTCCTTTAAATCCTGGAAACATACTCTCTTTCCTATTTTACACCTGAGTTCATATGGCAAAAGCCGTTTACTTTTTTTTTCTTGAAATTGCAAAGGTATCTTATTCCAGAAAGGCTCAAAAGCCAGCAAATCAGATATATTTTCCTAGTTTGCATGTCACAGTGACAGTAGAATGCTGTCTACCCCCTACCTCCATCTGTGAATAGAGCAAGTCTGAACAGGCCCTGCTTCCTTTGCCTTGGTTAAGTATTATCTTGTGTTTTCTGGGTTACTCTTGCGTAACACCATCACAAGCATACACCAAAAGCGCCAACATTTAACTTTGGTCTGAGTTTGCCCTGAGGACCAAGATAGGGTGGTGGTGGTGGGGAATTTGTGAGTTGTCAACAGCTAGGTAAAAAAAAATGGGAATATGGTCAACTTCAATCCCTCCCACCTCACTTCCCCCAACCCCAACTTCCATCTGTTTTCTTCTCTATGAAATGAGGAGTTTGAATGAGTTGAAGAATCTCCAGTGTTTTAGGGAGAAGGTCTGTTTTCAGTTCCCCATATGGAAAGGGGAAAGTGAAGTCATGGTAGGTGGGGGTCTTTTGGTTCTACAGTCAGAGCCTCTTAGAAATGAGCAACTGGAGACCAGAAACCCTTGGATCTCATGAAATCTAAGGTCTCTTGGTTGTATTCATTTCTAAGTTTCTGAGTCTTGCAGAATACTAGAAGTGCTATTCATCTGCATTCTTGCAACAAAGAGCTAGGATCCAAGTTGAGGGGGAGTGTCTCCATTCATGTTAAAGGAGTCCTTAAAATGTCTGGGGAGGACTTCTGCAGGGAAGCAGGGGCGGGTAGGAGGTGACAAACCTACAAGAGTCCCTTGGTGTTTCTGGAGTACAGTTGTTTGCTAGATGATCAGGGGCTTTGGGATAGTAAGTCTGAAGATCTGTGCTTAGAAACAAGATTGGGAAAGTACAGAGGTTGAATTACTACCACGTGTCAGGAATTTGGAAGGTTGCTTGGATCAAAGAGAAAAGAAAGAAAAAATGCAAGTAATGTCACACTGGGATAGCTCAGTATTTTGTTTCCTAGTGGCTTCAAAGTATTACATATGTTTACATTTACCAGTGTAGCAATTAAAAGGAGAAATCAACAAGTGAAAACATATAAGCATTCCAAGTTCTGCCACTCAAAATTGACTAGTTTTCTGATGTTCTGAGGTTCTTAAGGGGTTGATTTACACCTGAACGTGGTTCCTCTGGGCAACAATGTCCTCAGAAGCAACAGACCATCTTCCAAATATAATTCTTTACCCATTATTAATCTTCTTTTTTTAAAAGGTAACCTTTTCTTTTAAGGTAATTTTATATGTAGAAAAGTGGCAAAACAAAACAAAACAAAACAAAACAAAAACAGACAAAGGCCCAAAGATAAGCCCTCAATACTTCCAAGCAGGCCAGCTCTCTAAGGCAACTGAACAATGTACATTGAACTTTAAGATGTTTCCCAATCCCATCTTAATTGTCAGTTTCACCTAAATTGCCTTATATTACATTTGTCAAAACTAAGAAACCAGCATTGGTATATTACTAGTAGCTACAACTCCAGACTTATTTCAGATTTTACCATCCATTGTGTATCTTTCGTGTATGACTTTATTTAGATTCCTTTTTCAATTCTGATATTGTCTTTAGTACTTCTTTATTTAAATAATGCTTTTTCACTAGCCAGGCATTGTGGTGGGTGCCTGTAGTCCCAGCCACTTGGGAGGTTGAGGCAGGGGGATCACTTGAGTCCAAGAGTTTGAGGTTGTTGTGAACAACAACCATAGCACTCTATCCAGGGTGACAGAGTGTGACTCTGTCTTAAAAAAAAAAAAAAAGCCTTTTTCTCCTCTGAAAACAAAAACAAAGTATATTTTTATTGTAGAATTAGGAACGTACTGAAAAATATAAGGAATAAAATAAAATTAGTTGCAACCCTATTTTTGTGTTGTGTGTTAATATAGGTATGCATTACCAAAGGAAGTTCATTATGTCTACAGTACAGTTTTGAATTCTGTGCTTTTCATGTAATATTATCTTGGGAAAAAATTTCAAATCAATTGTGAATGTGTAATTTTTTTATTTTATTAAATATATATTTAAGGTCGTGACACATGTTTCAGTGTACATGGTGAAGTGGTTACTATAATCAAGAAATTAATATATCCATAATCTCATACAGTTACCTGTCTTTGTTTTTGTTTTCTTTGTGGTAGAGTACCTAAAATCTACTATCTTGACAAATTGCAAGTGTACACTATTATTAACTAAAGTCTTCATGTTGTATATTAGGCTCTAGACTTATTTTACATAGCTGTAACTTTGTGCTCCTTGTTTTCTGTTTTGTTTTCTTTTTCTTTCCTTTTCTTTTCTTTTCTTTTTTTTTTGAGATAGGGTCTTGTTCTAGTCCCTGGGTTAGACAGCAGTGGCGTCATCACTGCTTACAACAACCTCAAACACCTGGGCTCAAGTGATCTTCCTGCCTCAGGCTCCTGAGTACCTGGGAGTACAGGCACGCGCCGCCGCCACACCCAGCTAATTTTCCTGTTTTTAGTAGAGATGGGATCTTGCTCTTGCTGGGGCTTGTCTTGAGCTCCTGGCCTCAAGCTATCTTCCTGCCTTGGCATCCCAGAGTTCTTAGAGCCACCGCACTGACCCTGCTTTGAGCCTTTGACACACATACCCCTACTACTACTCTCTGTTTCTATGGGTTGAGTTTTTCTTTGGAGATTCCGCTTGTGAGATTATGCAGGCTTTTTGTGGGTGGGTGTCTGTCTTATTTCAGCTAGCCTAATGTCCTCTAGGTTCATCCATGTTTCTTTTCAAAAGGCTGGATAATATTCCTCTGTGTGTGTGTATGTGTGTGTCTTTCTGTCTTACAACTTCATTGTCCACTCATCTGTTGAGGGAAACTTTAGTTGTTTGTACATCTTGGTTATTGTGAACAACGCTGCAGTGAAAATTGGAGAGAAGGTGTCTTTACGAGGTGGTTATTTTATTTCGTTTGGGTACATACCCATAGTAGGTATTGCTAGGTCCTATGGTAGTTTTTTCTTTTGATAAACTTCCATATTCTTTTTTGAATGTTTAATTTTTTAAAAAGTCATATTCCACTGTATACTTATTTCCCTATTGATAAACAGCCATCAGTCCCTTTCTACTTTTGGCCACAATACATTGAATTTAATGTGGATTGTGTCATGCAGACCTTCAACCACTTCTCTGATGATTCTCTCAGGGTAAATTTCTGTGAGTGGAATTGCTGGATTAATAGCCCTGATGTTTCGTGTTTGATATATGTTGCCAAGTTACCATTCAGAAAATTATGCTAATTTAAATTTCCAAGCTATCTTTTGAGATACTCATCTAACTTTACCTGTACCAGCATTCAATATAATAATTTTTAATCTTCCACAATTTGATAGTAGATGTCTTTATTAAATTATGTATATTTGATTCTTTGATTGTTACTAAAGTTGTCCAGCTAAATATTTTCTTAGCTTATATAAATCAACTTTCTATACTTAATGTTTACCATCACTAATTCAATTTCCTGAATGGTATGTTAGAAAAATCTAAAAAGACTTTTTTCTACATAGTGTTCCCCAAACTGTAATTGAATATTGCCTCTCCTATTCTTATTGAACTGTGACTGTGATGCACTTTTTTTTTTTGGCAGTTTTTGGCTGGGGCTGGGTTTGAACCCGCCACCTCCAGCATATGGGGCTGGCGCCCTACTCCTTTGAGCCACAGGCGCCACCCATCAGTGATGCACTTTTAAAATAGGAGTATCTCCAGTATTAATATGAAACCAATATATAAACAACTATACTCCCACACAAAAGAAAAACACAAGTATAGCTAGGGAGAGGGGAAGGTGATTGGTGGGATCTCACCTACTGTGCACAATGTGAGGGTGTTCAGCATGGCCCCCAGGTAAAGGGCTCAACTACAACTTGAACTTTACTTTAGAAATGAAAATATTGCTACCTAAACATTTGTACTGTCGTACTAGATTTTTAAAAAAAGAAAAAAATAGGAGTATCTATATTTGATGTTTCAATAAATTCTCTGTATCTTCAGCCAGTATCATT
>CAUYRH010022095.1:0-24638 GCA_963574655.1 Perodicticus potto
AATCTCTCCCACTACCAGGAGCTTTGGTGTTTTCTGTATTCTTTTCTGTAAATCAATTCTGTCTTATCACGGACGGGTGGGGGGGGGAAATAATGTAATGAAGAATAATAAAATACATGTATTTAAAAAAAAAAAAAAGAAAGTCTGTTAATCAGAGACAAGGCATCAGACATAATACCGGACATATTCCCAGACTCAAGTGATCTGTCAGGTAAATTGATGACCTGCAGGTATAGCTTTAGGCCTGTTAATGAGTTATAAAGGATGTCTCCAAGAAGGGAGGAGGCAGAATGAGACATGTCTGCGCTCCCTTCTCATGGCCATCAACTCAGTTTTAGAGTTATTTTCTGGGATCCCTTGGCCAAGGAGTCCATTTAGTCAGCTGTAGGGGAAGGCTTAAGATTTTATTTTAGTTCACAATTTCCCCCTTTTGGCCAAGATCTGCCAGAGGCCAAGGGGATATAAGAGCCAAAAAGGCTTACAGCCAATGAAATGTTCCAGACTCCATGGAACTGGAAGTGGAGAGGCACTCATCAACCTCTTAAAACCTTGTAGTTTCTCTAGTCTCCTGTTGATGGACATTTACATAAGAGTAAAAACCAAAATGTCAAAGGCAAGGTTACAAAACTAATTTATCTGTAATTGTTGAGCTATTGTATTTTGGAGTTTGGTTATAGACTCACAACAATTTAAAACATAAGCACTATTAACCATTTAAGCTAAGAAATTAAGAGATTTTTTATTTTATCACAGGTTTTTTCTGCATTTGCATAATTAATTTGTCCCAAGGTGGCCAATATATTTCTTATTATATATCTATTTGTAAGAACCCCTTAACTGGAAACAACTATACCCAGGAAGCTCTAAGTCTATGGAGAGCAGGAAAATCTTAACGGCTAGGATGTGCGTTTGGACTACAAGGCCCAAAAAGACAAAATCTCTCATTCTGTATTTATTTATTTATTTATTTTTGAAACAGAGTCTCACTCCATTGCCCTCCATAGAGTGATTGGTATAATAGCTCACAGCAACCTCAAACTCTTGGGCTTAAGAGATTCTCTTGCCTTAGCCTCCCAAGTAGCTGGGACTACAGGTGCCCACCACATTGCCTGCCTATTTTTGTTATTATTGTTGTTGTTGTAATTATTGCTTAGCTGGCCCTAGCCAGGTTTGAACTCACCCCCCTTGGTGCACGTGGCCAGCACTATAACCACTGCGCTACAGGCACTGAGCCTTTGTATTCATTTAGGCGTCTGTGAGTCCGTCATTGATCTGAAGGGTCTGAATTAATTTTATCCCTGAAATCCACCTTTATGGTCTCATACTCCCACCTTTTCATTTTCCTCCATAGTCCCTGAGGCTAAAGGGAGAATGTAAATGCTTATAGTTGACAATGGAGGACAGGTTCATTAGGCTGAATAATAGTTTTTAAATCCTGGAGACATTAGGTAAACTTTGTTATTTACTTAATACTTGTTGAGAGGGGACACTAAGAAAGGGTCTTCAACACACTCACACAAAAGAAAAAATTTAATTTAAGTCAGATGGAGGGGAGAGAAGGAGGGGGAGAGGGAAGGAGGCTCTGGGACTGGTGTGTTCTCACCTAATGGGCATGATGTTAAGAGTATATGGGTTACCTCCTGGGTGAAGGGCACAACTACAACAGGGAACTCACCTGACAAGCACAAACATTGTGACCTAATCATTGTACCCTCATATTAACCTGAAATTAAAAGAAAAAGAAAGGTATTTCAAGGGGGATTGGAGGAAAACCTGGCCTTCAGAACAAGGAAATCTGGAAAGCCCATAAAAATGTGAGTATGAGGTAACCTAGGTAACCAATGACTAGTAGAAAGAGACAATAATCAATGACCAATAGAAGAGGGCAATAGTGCCTGGAGGTGCAGAGAGGCTAATGAAAGAATTGCATCCAGTATCAAATGAAGAGAATGGCTGTTTATACCTCTGCACTGCCCTTGCTACCCCATCTCTCTCTCACCTCTTTCATGAGTGGGACTCTCTTCCAACTCTCTTTAGATGTGCTCTAAACTGTCCCTTTGTTCTTAAATAAAATTTCTCTTTGTTACAGAGAACAAGTTGAGACTTGTGCAGGTTACTTTTGCCCTCTATTCACACTGCCTATGCTGCTCCAGTTTTATTTTCTGTATCCATTCATTTTTGGTCTCAATTACTGCTGAGCCTCAGTTAAACTTTCTAGCTTACCTGAGTAAAATTGAACCAGGTCAACTGAGTTCAGGGAACCAGGATCCCAAACCCCCAATACTTGTCTTAAGTCTGGAAAACAAAGAGAATCAGTAATGTTTTAAATAAAGTCATAAAAATATTTTAGTTCTTTCCATGACTTTTTCTTAAAGAAGCAATTTTTGGACCTATAGCTGATTATTAACTGTTGTTTGAGAAGAATCAAAGTAAAATAATAATTGTCTGTGGATGATAAAGGTCTTATAATAAAGGCCGGGTGTGGTGGCTTATGCCTGTAATCCCAGCGCCCTAGGAGGCCCAGGCATGTGGATTGTTTCAGCTCAGGAGTTTGAGACCAGCCTAATCAAAAGTGAAAACTAGTCAGGTATTATGGCAGATGCCTGTAGTCCAAGCTACTTGGGAGGCTGAGGCAGGGGAATAACTGGAGCCCAGGGGTTTGAAGTTGCTATGAGACCAGGGCACTCTACCAAGTGGGTCAAAATAAGACTCTGACCCCCCCAAAAGAAGAAGAAGAAAAAGAAGAAGAAGAAGAGGGAGAAGGAGAAGGAGAGGAGGAAAAAGAAGAAGAAGAAGAAGAAGAAGAAGAAGGAGGAGGAGGAGGAGGAGGAGGAGGAGGAGGAGGAGGAGGAGGAGAAGAAGAAGAAGAAGAAGAAGAAAGGTCTTAGAATAGTTACAGCTAGGCTCAGTGTCCATAGCACAGTAGTTAGGGCGCCAGCAACATACAGCAAGGGTGGCAGGTTCGATCTCAGCCTGGGCCTGCTAACAACTCCAACCAAAAAATAGTTGGGGGGTTGTGGCAGGCACTTGTAGTCCCAGCTATTTGGGAGGCTGAGAAAAAAGGATCCCTTAAGTCCAAGAGTTTGAGATCGCTGTGAGCTGTGATGCCACAGCACTCTACCCAGGCAACAGCTTAAGAATGTCTCAAAAAAAAAAAAAAAGGTCATAATTAAAGACAGAAAGGAGATTTTGTTATTTCTATGACATATGACAATTTAGCATTATAGTTATAATTATTATTGACAACATATACCAAGACATATTAGAATTTTAAAAATCTCATACAATTTTGGAAGATTCATAACATGTTTATATAAATATAATGCAAAGAAAGTTAACATCATTTCATATTTGACAATGCTTCCCATATGGTTTTAATATGCCCAATAAGCTTAATAAGTTCCTCTTGAATTTTTAGTGTTCATTATTAAAAAGCTAGTTTGAAGTTGAAAGAATCCGATTTAGAACATTATTTTTGGAAAGGTGGTCAATTTTTTGTTTGTTTGAGTCAGAGTCTCACTATGTCACCCTTGGGAGAGTGCCATGGCGTCACAGCTAACAGCAACCTCAAACTCTTGGGCTTAAGTAATTCTCTTGCCTCAGCCTCCTGAGTGGCTGGGACTATAGGCACCCACCACAACACCCAGCTATTTTTTAGTTGTAGTAGTTGTCATTGTTGTTTGGCAGGCCCAGGCTGGATTTGAACCTGCCAGCTCCAGTGTATGTGGCTGATACCCTAGAGGCTGAGCAAGAGGCGCCAAGCCATCATAAGACTTTAAAGAAAATAAAGGAAGTCATATGGGCATAACCGTTAACTATTTTAAAGTTTAGTTTTTCTAGTTAGCCAAAAGCCTAATTAAAAAAAAATATGGATTATCTTGATAAAAAGTAAAATCTGGGGCAGCTCCTGTGGCTCAGTGAGTAGGGCCCTGGACCCACATACCAAGGATGGGGGTTCGAATCTGGCCCCAGCCAAACTGCAACAAAAAAATAGTTGGGTGTTGTGGCGGGCGCCTGTAGTCCCAGCTACTCGGGAGGCTGAGGCAAGAGAATTGCCTAAGCCCAAGAGCTGGAGGTTGCTGTGAGCTGTGACACCATGCACTCTACCGAGGGTGACAAAGTAAGACTGTCTCTAAAGAAAAATAAATATGTAGAATCTGTTTCTTTTAGGTTAGTTACCCAAAAGTAAAGCTGTAATGCAATAGCTTTTTTTTTTTTTTTTTTTTTTTTTTTAGCGGAGAGTCCATTGAGATAACTTGGAAGTTAAACTTGATGAAAAGGGTACTTGGATTAATCAGACACAGCAGGAATGTGTCTAGGATCTTAAGCATACAGTATATTACATAGGAATGTGAATAAGAAAAATTAGTACCCTAAAGATAGAAAAATTAACCAGATATTGTGATGGGCACCTGTAGTCCCAGGTACTGAGGAGGTTGAGGCAGGAGAATATCTTGAGCCCTGGAGTTTGAGGTTCCTGTGAGCCAGGTTGAGGCCATGGCACTCTAGCCTGGGTAACAAAGTGAGACTCTGTTTCTAAATAAATAAATAAGTACATACTGAAAGAAAAAATAGTATTTCGAACAGGGGAACAGATGACTCTTATCAACAAGATGAGAAGTTTTCTGGCCATACTAAATAATTTAAGTATATCAAGAAAGGCCAAGAATATGCATGATAGTATTAATTTATACTGGAGGTAAACCTTGTTTTCTTTTTCTTTTCTTTTCTTTTTGAAACGAGAGTCTCACTTTACCCGTGGTAGAGTGCCATGGGTCAACTCACAGCAATCTCAGACTCTAGGGTTCAAGTGATTCTTGCCTCAGCCCCCCGAGTAGTTGGGACTACATGCCCCACCACAATGCCTGGCTATTTTTAGAGATGGGGGTCTCATTCTAGCTCAGACTGGTCTCCAACTTGTGAGCTCAGGTGACCTGCCTGCCTCAGCCTCCCAGATTTCTGAGATTTCAGGCATGAGCCACTGCACCCAGCTGAAAACCTTGTTCTCTTAAACCTTTAAGTTAAAAACATTCTAAAAGCAGGCTGTAACAGCAGAGTTAGAACAAGAAGGGGAAAACAGGTGTTGATGAAAATTTAAAGGTGAGAGTTACCATCTCAGCCTCTTTAAGGGGAGAAAAACCTGAAATCAGTAAGACATAGAAGAAGTTAAAAACTTTTAGGATCTAAGTCTGAATTGTTTTTTAACTAAACAAAGGAAAGAGGTTATAGAATTAAAATTAATATGTCATGTAATTTCATGAAGAGCAAATTAATGTTTTAAGAAAACTTTGTTGTTTTATCCCCAAATTTTCTTTTTAAATTATAGCTTACTTGGGCAGCGCCTGTGGCTCATCGAGTAGGGTGCCGGTCCCATATACCGAAGGTGGCAGGTTCAAACCCGGCCTCGGTTGGATTGCAAAACAGAAAAATAGCCAGGCATTGTGGCGGGCACCTGTAGTCCCAGCTACTCGGGAGGCTGAGGCAAGAGAATCATTTAAGCCCAGGAGTTGGAGGTTGCTGTGAGCTGTGTGATGCCAGGGCACTCTACCGAGGGCAATAAAGTGAGACTCTGTCTCTACAAAAATAACTAACTAACTAAATAAATAAATAAACAAACAAACAAATTATAGCTTACTTGATCACATACAAAATTCCTTCATAAATTTCCTTCCATGAACCTTATCCCAACTTGCACAAACCACTCTACAACAAGCTTAAGCTTTCTAATTTGTCCTAAATTTCCCTTTTCTTAAATAGACGGTTATTTTATTTTATGATAAAAGCTTACTATTTAAGATCCTATTCTTCTTTCTGTTTAAACTTTCTTACCAAAAATATAAATACTTTTATATTGAAGCTTTTATTACATCTCTTTCTCTTACTATTTCCATTCTCTTTTCTCTAGTTCCATTCTATCTTGTTTTTATTTTCTTTCTAAATCTATGGTTTGAATCAATCTTTAAATAACCTCCAAATTAGAGGAAAAAACACATATATATTTTAATAAGAACACATTTAATGCCTGTTTTATAACATATCATATTCTTTGGTACACTTTATATGTAGAATCACATGTATTGACTAGAGTTCTTATTTTTAGTAACTTTTAATTTTAGTGAAAACCTAACAAGTAGGAAATCATAAATTGTCCATCATATATCAGTATGTTATAAAAGAAAACTATTTTTTAATGTTTTAGAAAACATTTTCTTATAATGTAATTTTTCTGTTAGTTGGAAATAGCCCAAACATTTAATATTTTATTTACTATAACAAAACTTTATGATTCTAAATTATATGAAGATTTTATTTGTCAGTATTTATCCCATTGATATTTACCTAATTTTAAAATTTATCTTAGCAGTTTACTTAGATATCAGTTATCATTTTAAGTTATTTTTGTTAACCATTTTACACTCTGTGAATTAGATATATGAGGTCAGACAATTAAGTTCCCTAACTCATCCTAGAAAAAGTGCTACATACCTCATTGCTGAACATAACTATGGTCACCTTTGAAGTACTCCCCTTGGGAATCTATGCACCATCACCAATGCCTAGTTTATCCTTTAAAGCACTTTCTAGGATAAGTTCATATACTTAATTGTCAGAATTTATATGAAGACAGCTCTGCTAGCCATTCCAGAAGAAGAGTTCCAAAATTGCTTTGAAGAGTGGACTAGGCACTTGCATCAATATGTAGCTTCCCAGGGGGAGTATTTCAAAAGTGATATTTAGCAACGAGGTAAATAGCAATTTTTCTAGGATGAGTTCGAGAACTTCATTGTCTGATCCTTTATAAAACAGATGAGGAATCGGTGGTGAGACTGGGGAGAAAAGACACCAGGCACCTCTGGGTTGAGGGCTGTACCCAGAAACATAGCTTTAGGGGCACAGGGAGGCAGCAGGAGACTTCAGGACCCCAGGAAGAGAATGAAAGTGGTGGAGCAGCAAGTGTTTGCAATTGGTCAGAAGCTGAGTGGCTGTGGCAGCAGCTGTGACAGTTTGCAGACAGGGAAGCCTTTCCCTGCAGGTTTTTGTTTTTTGTGTGTTTTTGGACTTGGGCACTTGGTTGAGTTACCTTGGGAGACCTTGGGTGAGTGAGCAAGTAACTTTGAATAGCACCGAGAGGCTGGGACTAAGCCACCTGGGGTGGAAAGGAGCTTTCATTGTTTGGCTACAGGCCAGGCACAGCCATTGTGGGACACCTGCCTTACAGGCTCAACCCTTAGGGTCCAAGTACAAGGCCAGTTCTGGCACAACTGATAAGCAGGTAGCCACTTCTGGAGAGATCTGAGCAACACAAGGTTTCCTGGGAAAGCCACTGCTTAGCCAAGGGACATGGTTTAGAAAAGGCAAGGTATGTCTATTAAGCAGGTTAAGGAGAGATTCAGGCTCCCATTTCTGTGGGTTTGAGGGCATGAAGTCAGCAGAGTCTTCCAGTCTCCATCTTATACAGCTGTATTGTGATTAGCATCTCATACTCCAGAAGATCACCTGTTGCCCAGGCAATAGTCAGCAAGATATATATATAATTTTTTTCAATTTATTCCTTCTAGATTTTTTTTTTCTTTTTTCTTTATTTTTCTCTTATAAATATAATTTTCACTGTTGCCTTCTTTAATAATAAGGGCTTCATTTTTGCTAGGTTTTCTGCCTCTGTCATTTGTTTTTTCCCAGTTTTATCCCTTAAGTTTTTTTGTTTGTTCATCTTGATTTATAGTATCTTTGGTTTTTCTTCTCTATTTGGTGGTCTTGTGTCTGATCAGACTGGCAAAGAGTTGCAGATGTCAAGGGACTCACCCAACCCAGTCCCCCCAGAGGTTGGGATTTGTGGGTGTGGGTCAAAGTACTCTTTTGTACACCACTATTACTCCTGACTTTCTCTTTCTGTTCCTCTCTTCTTGTCATTCTTCCCTTTTACTCCCCACCCCTTTTCTTTCTCTTTTCTTCTTTTTAGTCTTTTACCCCTTCTCGGTCTTCACTCTTCTTATCCTTTTAGTTCTTTACCAAAAGGACACTTCAACACCTTAGGTCAGAGGCACAGTAACTTAAAGAGCAAGAAAAAGTGAAAGGAAAAAGTAGGGTAAGGAAACAGAAAAAAAGAAAACACTCATGAGGAAGAAACAGCGGAAAAATCTTGGCAACATGAAAAAGCAGAATAGGGCAATGCCCCTCCCCCCCCCCACAGGTTCATGAGGTAGCTACTGCAGAGAATTCCACCTACAAAGAAATGCTAGAAATGACAGAAGGAGAATTTAAAATATGAATGATAAAAACAATGAAGGAAATTTCAGAGAAAGTGGAAAATAACAATAAAGAAATTCAAAAACAGAAACAAATAAGAGATGAATGATATGAAGAATATAGAAAGGATATAGCAGAGCTTAAGGAATTGAAGCAGTCAATTAGGGAATTCAAAGATGCAGTAGAAAGTATTAATAACAGATTAGACCATGCAGAAGAAAGAATCTCAGAGGTAGAGGATAAAGCTCTTGAGCTAACTCAGGCAGTTAAAGAGACAAAAAAAAAAGAGAGAGAGAGAAAGCAGAACATTCACTGACAGAATTATGGGACTTCATAAGCATTCAAACATATGAGGTAAAGGTATCCCAGAAGGTGAAGAAGAACAATCCTGAGGAATGGAAGCTCTACTAGAGGATATCATAAATGAAAATTTCCCAAGTATCACCAAAGATTCTGACACACTTCTTTCAGAGAGATATTGGATCCCAGGTCATCTCAACTCAAATAGAGTTTCTCCAAGACACATTGTCACCAAACTGTCCAAAGTTAAGACAAAAGAGAAGATTTTGCAAGCTGTCAGGAGTAAGCACCAATTGACATACAGGGGCAAATCCATCAGGGTGATTGCAGACTTCTCAAATGAAATATTTCAAGCCAGAAGACAATAGTCATCTGCCTTTAATATACTTAAACAAAACAATTTTCAGTCCAGAATTCTAGATCCTGTTAAGCTAAGCTTTAAAATTGACAGAGAAAACAAATCATTTACTGATATGCAAGCATTGAGGAAGTTTGCCACAAAAACGATCAGCTCTATAGGAAATACTTAGACCTATTCTACATACTGACCATCACAATGGACCACTAGCAAAGTAAACACCCAGAAACTAAAGGACAAAACCTACCTTCCAAATGATGCAAAAGCCAAAACCAGGAAAGGACCTAACTAAAAAGGAGAACTAGAGACCAATTTCACTAATGAATATAGATGCAAAAAAACTCGACAAAATCTTAGCTAATAGATTGTAGCTACTCATTAAAAACATTAATCATCATGATCAAGCAGGCTTCATCCAAGAGATGCAAGGTTGGTTTAACATATGCAAATCCATAGATGTAGTATATCGTATCAATAGAAACAAAAACAAACATCATATGATCCTCTCAATAGATTCAGAAAAAGCATTTGACAAAATTCAGTATCCTTTTCTAACTAGAACACTTAAGAAAATAGGCCTAGGTGGCACATTTCTTAAGCTGATTGAAGCCGTCTTTGACAAACCCACAGCTAACATCATACCGAATGAAGTAAAATTAAAAGCTTTTTCACTTAGAACTAGAACCAGACAAGGATGTCCACTATCACCACTATTATTCAATATAGTTACAGAAGTTCTAGTCATTGTAATCAGGAACTAGAAGGGATATAAAGGACACCCAAATGGAGGCAAAAGAGGTCAAACTCTCCCTCTTTGCTGATAATATGATCTTATACTTAAATAACCTTAGAGACTCAACCATAAAACTCTTGGAAGTCATCACAAAATACAGTAGTGTCTCAGGATATAAAGTCAATGTCCAGTTGATGGTCCAATAATAGTCAAGTTGAGAAGCAAATCAAGGACACAATTCCCTTCATAGTAGCTTCAAAGAAAACAAAATATTTAGGAATATACCTATCAAAAGACGTACAAGATCTTTTCAAAGAGAATTATGAAACCCTAGGAAAAGAAATCACAGAAGACACTAACAAATAGAAGAACATACCATGCTCTTGGCTGGGAAGAATCAACATTGTCAAAATGTCTATACTTCCCAAAGCAATCTACAGATTCAATGCAATCCTCATTAAAATACCAACATCATATTTTGAAGAAGTGGAAAAAATAATACTTCATTTTATATGGAACCAGGGCGGCGCCTGTGGCTCAATAGAGTAGTGCACCGGCCCCGTATGCCAGAGGTGGGAGGTTCAAACCCAGCCCTGGCCAAACAAAACAAAACAAAACAAAACATTTAATATGGAACCAGAAAAAACCCTGTAAGGCTATTCTTAGTAATAAAAACAAAGTCAGAGGGATCACCCTACTAGACTTCAGGCTATATTACAAGTCCACAGTAATCAACAGTAATCAAACAGCATGGTATTGGCACAAAAATAGAGACATAGACATATGGAATAGAATAGAAAACCAAGAGATGAAAGCAGTCTCTACTTGGTATCTGATCTTTGATAAACCAAACAAAAGCATACAGAAACTAAACAAAGATACAAGGAACTTAAATATTACCCTAGAACAACAGTAGGGAAAAGAATCCCTATTCAACAAATGGTTCAGGGAGAACTGGATAACCACATATGAAAGACTGAAATTTGACCCACACCTTTCATCACTTACAAAATTGACTCAAGATGGATAAGAGGCTTAAATCTAAGACATGAAACGATAAATATCTTAGAAGAAAGTGTGGGGAAAACTCTTGATGTTGTTGGACTGGGGAAAGATTTTATGACAAAGATGTCAGTGGCCATTGCAACAACAACAAAAATTAGCCAATGGGACTTAATTAAGCTGAAAAGCTTCTGCACAGCTAACAACACAAGTAAAGCAAAAGGACAACCTTCAGAATGGGATATTTGCAGGGTATCAATCTGACAAAGGGTTAAGAACTCTATAGAGAACTCAAATTAATCAACAGAAGAAGAGTAAAGAATCCTATCTACCTCTGGGTAAGAGATATAAACAGAACCTTTCCTGATGAAGACAGATGAATGGCTAATAAACATATGAAAAAATGTCCATTGTCCCTGATCATAAGAGAATGCAAATCAAAACCACTCTGAGATATTACTTAACCCCAGTGGGGCCCACACCACAAAGTCTCAAAGCTGCAGATGCTCGTGTGGATGTGTGAAGAGAAGGGAACACTTTTCCACTATTGGTGAGACTTCGAACTAATACAACCTTTTTAGAAGGAAGTATGGAGAATCCTCAAAGAACTCAAATTAGAACTCCCATTTAATCCTGCAATCTCATTCCTAGGCATTTACCCAGAAGAAGAAAAAAATCCTTTTATCATAAGGACATTTGCACTAGACTATTTATTGCAGCTCAATTTACAATTGTCAAAATGGAAACAACCTAAATGCCCACCAACCCAGGAATGGATTAGCAAGCTGTGATATATGTATAACATGGAATACTATTCAGCCATTAAAAAAGATGGAGACTGGCTTGGTGCCTGTGGCTCAATGGGCTAAGGCGCCAGCCACGTACACCTGAGCTGGAGGGTTCGAATCCAGCCCGGGCCTCCCAAACAACAATAATGGCTGCAACCAAAAAATGGCCTGGTGTTGTGGTGGGCGCCTGTAGTCCCATCTACTTGGGAGGCGGAGGCAGGAGACTTGCTTGAGCCCAGAAATTGGAGGTTTCTGTGAGCTGTGATGCCACAGCACTCTATCCAGGGTGACAGCTTGAGACTCTGTCTCAAAAAAAAAAAAAAAAAAAAGAAGAAGATGGAGACTTTACATCTTTTGTATTAAACTGGATGGAGGTGGAACACATTCTTCTTAGTAAAGCATCACAATAATGGAGAAGCAAGAATCCAATGTATTCAATTCTAATATGAAGGCAGTAGATGAGCTAATACAAGGGGGATAAATGCTGAAGAACCACAGCAATAGTTCCAGATTTGAGGTGGCAAGCAGACTGTAAGACACAAATAAGCTTTAATCTATTTCTACATTTATTTGTCTTTAGGGCAGGATACAACACAGGAAATACATTGTCAACCTATCTTCTTCTCATTCAGAAACTTCAAGTACATTTCTTTGTCTCACTATGTGGTGCCTGGTTTCCATGGATGACAGCCAGGATGTGTGCATATCATCTTGACATGTGGAAGCTACAGACTGTGTCTTCCCCTGACTCTCTTGTACTCTTCCAGCCTATAGGTCTTATCCCTGCATGCCAGCTTGTGGATCTCTTAACCTGGTGCTGACTTAACTCAACAAATGCAACATCATTTTTTTGTTTTTCTTACCTTCATTCCTTCCAAGAAAAGAGTGCCATGGTCGTTTTTTGAGAAGCCAACATCAGGACCAAGCTAATGCTAAATTCTTTTTCACAATTTCACCCCCATGACCTGAAATCAAATTATAACAAAACATACTTATGCCTCAAATGTTCTGTTATATTTTTTCTGATAGACACATATTCCATATTCTATACACAGGAAAAAGCAAGCTAACATATCTGAGACCACCAGAATTTCTGTTATTAATAGAGTGAAGTTATCTTCTTCCCAAAACTTGTTAAATCTTTTTTTTTAATCGATAAGTGAATATTTTATTGACATATTGGGGAAAAAAACATACCAGGAATCAACATATAGTTGTAATTATAACTTCTAAACTCATAAAATTCTACCAAGAAAACAAACAGAAATATTCTAGTAAGATTTGCTATTTTGAACACTGTAACATCTTTTCTGAGTTTTATAAATATAGTAGAAGTTTTAGAACACATCCTGTTTAAAGGTGTTAACTAATTAGGTCCTTCCAAAACACCAACATCCCCAAACAAAATCTATTGATATTATAGATCTCAAGGGTCCCTGACCAACCTCAAATTTAGACAGACTGTAGTTAGCAAAGGCACCTGTTCCCATAAAGGTTCACTGAAAAATCACTGACACAAGGACCACAGATTAATAGGATGAAAAATTACAAACTTATACATGGGAGCCTTCAGACTCAAAGTTCAAATATACAGAAGAAATTCTATTTTCATGGCTATGTTCAATGGGGTATGGACAGTAGTGTAGAAATATGATTGAACAAAAAGAGTATAGTCTAATGCTGACAGAACAAATGGTGGAACCTAGCAAAGGCTTTTTGTTTAGATTCTGTTTTGTGCTCTCAGTTTGCATTCCTCCCCCTGGGTATGGGACAGGACCTTTTCTGGGTTGAGGGTTTTACAGTAAAACAAAGTAGGTGAGATCATTACTTTATGGCCAGTTTTTACATAGAACAATTTTAGGTTTCATGGCTGGCTATCAGAAAAAGGGGTTCTGGCTTTTGTGACCTGATTGGGAACAAGAGATTATGGTTTTTATGGCTACCTTCAGGGAAGAATGGGATGGAAAGGTGGAGCACAAGGAAGGTCACAGAACTTTTGCTTCCAAGGTCTTCATTTTAGGAGAGTTTGCTGAGCCCCATCAACATGTTATCATTTGACTATAAACTAAGAAAATCTTCAACACCCAACTTTAAATCTTTAGCACCTCAAGCAATGACACAAAGTTGTAACTTTTTTTTTTTTTAACATGAGGACCAAGGCAAAACAAACTGAATAGTCTCAAAACATTTTCCAACTTGCATGTAAACTTGAGTACATGTAATGCTTCCAGAGAGTGAGATTGTTTTGAGATTTTTCCTTGGATTCTAAGAATAACCACTTTGTTCATCTTAAAATAAAGTACTATACAAAAATTAACAGCTTAGGATTTTTTTTCCCTAGGCAAAAACTTTGCTATGGCAACATAATGTACACATAACTGGATAACTGGCTAGCTTGTAAAGAGTAGGACAAATCAAGAGTGGGCAAGACCAAAGGGAAAACTAAAGCTTCCAATTTAAGCTCTTGTAACTACAATTTCTAGGACAGCTTTGAATCCCTGACAGTACTGTTAATATCAGAGGATAGACAGAATGACTTGGAAACACATTTTGTGTGCACCTATTCACAGACATTCAAATCAGTAGAAGAAACTGTATCTGCAGTTAGGATCAAAAGAGCTATTGTTGTAAACATTTGACCATAAGTTTCTGTTTTTGTGCTCCTGTTCACCTGATGTTTTATTTATGCTAATTTAACAGCATTTTTTGTTTGTTTGTTCGTTTAGGTATTCTACATATTCACCTAATGAAGAGCCTCAAAGTTTAGCAGATGGGCATTTTTTTTTACGTAGTAATTGCTTTTTTATTTTAATTAATTTATTTTTATTATTTTTTAGTCATAGGCTTACTTTGTCACCCAGGCTAGAGTGCCATGGCCTCAGCCTACCTCATAGCAACCTCAAACTTCTGGGTTCAAGCAATCCTCCTACTTCAGCCTCCCAAGTAGCTGAAACTACAGGCACCTGGCTAGTTTTTCTATTTTTGGTAGAGATGGGTCTTCTTCTTGCCCAGGCTAGTCTTAAACTCATGAACTCAAGGAGTGCTAGGATTACAGGTATGAGCCACCATGCCTAGCCAAAGACATGGGTAATTTTGCTGATAATGCAGGAGATTTGGTTATTATTATTAAACCAATAATATTATTATAAATTTGCCTTACTTATCAAAAATAATATACACATAGATCATTCTGTATTTGTTTGGCTTTATAGTTTTATCAAACTCTGATGCCTTAAGAATATAAAAGTATCCAGCAAAATCCAGGTTAAAAAAAGCATGCTCAATTTCAAAACATTTTTATTCCTACTTTACCAATAATACTCTCTTTAACAAACAGCTTATTTACAAAAGATGACTAAATTTACATAAGATAGAAAAAAAGTTGTGTTTTTTAATTAATTTACGAGTGCTCCCTTATTTATAAGCCAGTCTGGGACCATGTAGACACAACATATAATACATATATATACAAAAACACATATTGGTCAGGCACGGTGGCTCCCACCTAGCACATGGGGAGGTCAAGGCAGGAGGATTGCTTGCACTCAGGAGTTCAAGACCAGCCTAAGCAAAGTAAGATCTCATCTGTACTAAAAAGTAGAAAAATTAGCTAGGCATGGTGGTGCACAACTGTAGTACCAGCCACTTGGGAGGCTGAGACAGGAAGATCACTTAAATCTTGGAGTTTGAGGTTGCTGTGAGCTAGGCTGAGGCCATGGCACTCTACCCTAGGTGACAGAGTAAAGCTTTGTCTTAAAAAACACACACATGCACACACACATCTAAACACATATGCACACATGCCCATACACACAAAGTTTCAATAACTTTTACCTCAAAATTCTAACCATAAGATAGTAATAAAAGGCAACAAGTTTACAAGATGACTGGATCCAAATTACTTCTGACAAAATTGGAACTTGTTGACATGGCTAAACTTTAGTTGTTCTGACAGGTAACCTAATTAAGCCTATGACTCAAAGTTTTAGGTAAAGAAGTTTTCACTGTGGTTGATTTTTAAAAACCTCTTTTATCCTTTTTTTTCTCTTCAGTTTCAATGCGTTTTCAATGTTTATATTTTAGCTAGAACTGGTTGTAAGATCTCCAAGTAGCCTTGAATTAATAAGACCATAAACCCTGAGTTTAGCTCAACAGCAATAGAAAAAGTTAGCAAGTTCAGAGTAGGCATAAAGGACAATAGAGAGAGAGAGTTCAAGAAACTCAACATTTTAACATTACAGTGGCAAGTGGACCATTTGAACTCTGAATTTTCCTTGATGTAATTTTCCCTTCAGTTAACACTTGCGCACAAGAATTGGCCATAACCAGCTCAAGTCCTAGAAAAATTGGCATGCCTTGTATCCCTGGGATGAAACCTACTTGATCATGATGTATGACTTTTTTGATGATAAGCTGTAAGCTATTGGCTAGGATTTTTTTTTCTAATTAATTAATTAATTTTTTTTTTTTTTTTTTGGCTGTGGCTGGGTTTGAACCTGCCCCCTCTGGCATATGCGGCCAGCACCCTACTCTTTGAGCCACAGGAGCCACCAGGATTTTGTTGAGAATTTTTGCATCTATATTCATTAGTGAAATTGGTCTGAAATTTTCCTTTTTAGTTGGGTCTTTTCCTGGTTTTGGTAACAGGGTGATGTTTGGTTCATAGAACATGTTGGGGAAGATTCCTTCCTCCTAAAGTTTTTGGAATAATTTCTGCATTATAGGGATAAGTTTTTCTTTGAAGATTTGATAGAATTCTGGTGTGAAGCCATCCAGACCAGGGCATTTTTTTGGAGGGGGGAGATTTTTTATTGTTTCTTTGATCTCAGTGCTTGAAATTGGTCTGTTTAGGAGATCTATTTCATCTGGGCTAAGTCTAGGGAGAGGGTGTGATTCCAAATATTGATCCATTTCCTTCACATTGTCAAATTTCTGGGCATAAAGTTTCTGGTAGTATTCAGAGATAATCTGTGGTATCTCTGAGGAAACCATTGTTATTTCCCCTTTATCATTTCTGATTGAGGTTACTAGAGATTTTACTTTTTTATTTCTAGTTAGTCTGGCCAAAGGTTTATCTTTTTCATTTATTTTTACAAAAAACCAACTCCTATTTCATTAATTTTCTGAATGATTCTCTTGTTTTCAATTTCATTAATCTCTGATTTAATTTTGGATATTTCTTTTCCTCTGCTAGGTTTAGGCTTAGATTGTTCTTCTTTTTCCAATTCCATCAGATGGCTTGTGAGTTTGTTGACATGCTGTCTTTCTGTTTTTGGAGTGTAGCTTCTAAAGTGATAAGTTTTCCTCTCAGGACTGCTTTTGCTGTATCCCATAGGTTTTGTAGCTTGTATCTTCATTGTTGTTATGCTTAAGGAAGATAGTAATTTCCTTTGTATTTCTTCCTGCACCCAACTGTCATTCAGCATAAGGTTGTTTAACTTCCATGCCTTCCATGTGTGAGGCTGAATGTTTTTGTTGGAGTTGAGTTCCACTTTTAGTGCCTTGTGATCTGAGAAGATTCCGAATAGAATTTCAATTCTTTTGATTCTGTTGAGGTTTGTTTTGTGTCCTAGGATATGATCAATTTTGGAAAATGTTCTATGGGATGATGATAATAATGTATATTCTATATCTTTGGGATGGAGTGTTCTATATACATGTATCAAGCACAGTTGTTCTACGGTCTCATTTAAATCTCTGATATATTTGTTTAATTTCTGTTTAGAGGATCTGTCTACCTCTGAGAGAGAAGTGTTAAAGTCCCCTGTTATTATGGTGTTATAGGATATCATATTGCTCAGACTATGCAAGGTCTGTTTCAAGAATCTGGGAGCATTTAAATTGGGTGCATAAATATTTACAATTGAAATGTCTTCTTGTTGTAATTTTCCCTGTCCAATATGAAGTGACTATCATTGTCTTTTTTTACTTTGGTTGCTTTAAATCCACATGTATCTGAAAATAAGATTGCAACCCCTCTTTTCTTCTGAATTCCATTTGTCTGAAAAATTGACTTCCAACCCTTGACTCTGAATTTTAATTTGTCTTGATGTGAGGTGTGTTTCCTGCAGAAAGCAAACAGATGGTTTGTGCTTTTTGATCCAATCAGCCAATCTATGCCTCTTTAATGGGGAATTCAAGCCATTGACATTTATTGAGATAATCGATAAGCATGGTAGTGTTCTATTCAGCTTATTTTGTGAAAGTCCATTGCTTAGTGTTGTCTTTTGCATCATTGTGGAAACAAGGTTCTGTCCTTTAATTTCTGTGTGTTTACTTTGCTAAAGGTCCATTGTGATGGTCAGTGTGTAGAACAGGTTGAAATATTTCCTGTAAAGCTGGTCTTGTTGTGGCAAATTTCCTCAATGTTTGCATATCAATAAAAGATTTGATTTCACTGTCAGTTTTAAAGTTTAACTTAGCAGGATCTAGAATTCTAGGCTGAAAATTGTTCTGTTTAAATAGAGTAAGGATAAATGATCATTGTCTTCTGGCTTGAAAAGTTTCATTAGAGAAGTCCGTGGTCACCTTGATAGATTTGCCCCTGTAGGTCAGTTGGTGCTTACTCCTGACAGCTTGCAAAATCTTTTCTTTTGTCTTGACTTTAGATAGTTTCATCACAATGTGCCTTGGAGAAACTCTATTTGAGTTGAGGCGACCAGGTGACTGATATCCCTCTGAAAGGAGTATGTCAAAATCTTTGGTGATATTTGGGAAGTTTTCATTTATAATATTCCCTAGAATGGCTTCCATTCCTCTGGGGTATTCTTCTTCCCCCTCAGGGATACCTATAACTCATTTGTTTGAACGCTTCACAGAGTCCCATAATTCTGTCAGTGAACATTCTGCTTTCTTTCTCTTCTTTTCTGCCTCTTTAATTATCTGAGTTATCTCAAGAGCTTTATCCATAACCTCTGAGATTCTTTCTTCTGCATGATCTAATCTGTTGTTGATACTTTCTGTTGCATCCTTAAGTTCCCTAATTGACTGCTTTGGTTCCTTCAGCTCTTCTATATCCTTTCTATATTCTTCATATCGTTCATCTCTTATTTGATTCTGTTTTTGGATTTCCTTTTGGGTATTTCCACTTTCTCAACAATTTCCTTCATTGTTTTCATCATCTGTATTTTAAATTCCCTTCTGTCATTTCTAACATTTCTTTATAGGAGGACTCCTCTGCTGTAGCTACCTCACAATCCCTAGAAGGGGTTACTCTGAACTGGTATTTCATGTTGCCAGGATTTTTCTGCTGATTCTTCTTCATGAGTGCTTTCTTATATCTGTTTCCTTAGCCTAGTTTTCCTTTCACTTCTTCTTGCTCTTTAAGTTACTGTGCCTCTGGCCTAAAGTTTTAATGAGTCCTTTTGATACAGGACCAGAAGGATGAGAAGATTGAATAGCAAGAAGGGAGAAAAGATTTTAAAAAGAAAGAAAAAATAGAAAGAAGAAGGGATGACTGAAAGGAAATACAGACAAAAAGAAGAAAGGCACCATAAGAAGGAGACAGGAGTAATATAGGTGTATAGTAGGGTACTATGACCCAACCTTAAAAACTCCCAACCTCTGGGGGTGCTGGGATGGGTGGTTCCCTTCAGGTCAACAGCTCTTTGCCAGCTAGATCAGACACAGTACCCCTCCTCCACCAGATATAGAGAAAAGGCAAAAATACTATAAATCATACCAAAACAAACAAGCAAAAACCCTTACAGTATAAAATTTGGGGGGAAAAAAACAAGTTATAGGGGCAGAAACACTGACAAAAATGAAATTTTAATTGTTAAAGAAGGCAAAAATGGAAGATGTATCTAAACTAGAATAGTGGGAAAAAGGGAGAAAAAAGCAAAAAGGAAAGACAAATAAAAAATGTCAAGGAAAAATGTTGCAATTAAGAAGAAAACAAACAAACAAACAAAAACAAAACCCAAAACTAAACAACCAAGCAGTATATATATCCTGCTGAATATTGTCCAGGCAACAGGTGATCTTCTGAGGTATAAGATGTTGATCGCAATATTAATACAGCTGTTCAAGATGGAGACTGGAGGCCTCTTCTGATCTCTCAGACCCTGCAGGCTTGGGAGCCCAAATGTCTCCTCAGCCCACTCCAAACAATGAACCTTGGCCAAAAGACACTCCAAACCATGAACCTTGGCCAAGCAGAAGCTTTCCAAGGAAAGCACTTATCCCTGGGATCTCTCCTGGCGTGGCTGCCTGCTTTTCCAGTGTGGCAAATCCAGTCTCCCTCTATGCCCCTGAGGGCCGAGGCTGTTAATCTGCCAAACACTTGGCTCTCCGCACTTCCCCAGTGTCTCAGTCCCCACCTTTGGGCAGCTCAGTCGCTAAATTACTCAGCCAAGGTCTCCTGGCCGATCCGCACTGCAACATGCAGGGGCAGCTCCCCCACAGTAGCTGTGAGGGCAGCCCACAGCTGATCATATTAGCTCCCCTCCAGCTCAGCGGCTCAGTCAGGGGCCCCAGACAACACCCAAAGTCATCTGCACACCCACCCAAACTCTCCCAAGGCAGTTCAATCGAGTGCCCAAGTCCAAAAAACCCCAAACAGCCCACAAGTAAAGCTTTTCCTGCTTGCAGCCTCGCAGTTGCTACGGTTACAGCTGCAGGCAGCATCCAACCAAACAAACGTACCCACCACTTTCCAGTTTTCCACCGCTTCTGTCCTCCTCATGGGGTCCAGAAGTCTCCTGCTGACTTCCTGTGTCACGAAAGGGAAGCCTCTGGGCAAAACCCACCGGCCAGAGATGCCTGGAGTCTTCTCTCCCCACTCTCACTGCGCCTTGCTACACAGAAGCTGCTACTCGGCCGCCATCTCTCCCAAGATCCTTCTTTTTAAGATTCCCTGAGACGCTCTGATCTGGATGCTTCCACATTCTTCCTTCCTACTGTTTTCTTCAGACTGGAAACTGTCATGTTAATAGTACTCTGAAGAGCCTTCAATGGATGATGTTTCTTAAAAGACCCTTTTACTTGTTTTGGTACTGACTTGGTTCCATTTGAATTGCCATTCCCAGAAAAAGGACCGAGGTCCTCCTTGGTAATATTCTCTGATAAATTCAGTTAGGGAAAGAAGCTCTAACTGCCTTCCCCACATCATCCATTGCCCATCGTTAGCAGGAAGAAGTCATGGCCTCACCTCTTAATACTGTTGTGTTGGTGATGAAATTTCAACATGAATTTTTTTTTTTAAGAGACGCAAACATTCAAATCACAGCAGTCACTTAATCTTCCTGTGCCTCTGTTTTTTTCACCTTTCAAGTAAGAAATTAATAGAGGATAGTCTTCACAATTTTTATGAAGGTTAAAGAAAGAAATTTATTTAATAATATGCTTCCAGAACATGCTCAGGACTCCCGGGGAAACCATATTCTAGAGAATCTATCAAAGTTTGGCTCTGCCAAGACAAGGCAGGGTTGTGTGTCAGCAAGGGACCAGTGGATACAGCTGAAGGAGGTGTGGTCTCTGGCAGATGAATGGGAAAAGCTGTGGCTTAAGTGGAAACCATAGGTAGATTCTGGGGTCTGACTAGGTAGGGTTGATTCAATGAGTACAAGTTCAAGCTAGCAAGGAAAGCATAGTTGGAAGGAAACAAAAGGATTTGGACTAGGAGGCTGAGTGCAGATTATAACTGGCTCCTGTTGGGTGGATCTATTAAGGTGTAGAAGTGTCCCCAGTGATTGAGGATAGGGGCTCTCTAGCCTCTGTTTTAGTTAAGAACAGGTGGCCTGGAGTGGTTTAAGGCTAGTGGATTTAGGCTGTGCAGAGAGAGAAGGACAGAGAGAGAGAGATGGGGTTCAGCTGGCATAGATAATAGTAATAGAGGGCATGAAGTCTGAGTGGTTTTCCTAGTTCAGTCAGGCTCAGCTTGGCTCATTTCATTTCTGTGGGATTATATGTAACAGAGATTTCTGACTTAGAGGGGACTAATTCTGAATTAGAGGCAAGTGACCTCTGAGGCTCTTTTCCTGGAACATAGTCTTATTTCTGGTAATAAATGATGATCAACCATGTCTCAGGAAACAGTTTCACATGAACAATAAACTTAAGGATGGGCAACATAACGAGACTCCAACCCTAAAAGAAATGATTTTTCCACAAGGTAAGAGTAGATACTGGATAAGATTGGGGCTCCCTTAGCATGAAAGGAAGGAAAAACTACAGGCACACAACCATCAATCTTTCCTGCAAGATTTGGACAAAAAAAATATGAAGGAAAAATATTTTTTAGAAAAATAAGGTTATTTAGAGGAAGTTTCTATAACATTGGCTTCATTGAGTGATGGTGGAAAGAAAAATGTCATGAGATTATCAGCTTCATAGAAATTGACTAATATTCTTAGTCAAGTCTATTAAATATTGAATATTAGTCAATTCTTATTAGTTTCTTATTACAAACTGAAAGGGTCTTATCAGAAATACTGGTTAAGATTTGAGAGAAACTATGTTGTGGTTACCACAAATAAATCATAATGTCTTTGATTTCTTTTGTTCTTGTCTTCTTTTCTTTCTTTCTTTTTTTTTTTGTTGTTGCAGTTTTGGCTGGGGCCGGGTTTGAACCTGCCACCCTTGGTATATGGGGCTGGCGCCCTACCCACTGAGCAACAGGTGCCACCCTTTCTTTTCCCTTTCTTTTTGAGACACAGTATCATCCTCTTGCCCTGGTTGGGGTTCTATGGTGTCATCATTGCTCACAGCAACCTCAAACTCTTAGACTCAAGTGATCCTCTTGCCTCAGCCTCCCAACTAGCTGGAACTATAGGTGTCTGCCACAATGCCTAGTTAATTTTCCTATTTTTAGTGGAGATGGGAGTCTCGCTCTTGCTCTGGCTGGTCTCCAATTTGAGCTCAGGCAATCCACTTGCCTTGGCCTCCCAGAGTGCTGGGATTACAGGTGTGAGCCACCACCCCTGGCCAGACTGATTTCTTCACTGGGAAAATGCAGATAGAGCAACTGACCTGCCTACCTCATAGAATTTCCTAGGGAGTCCTCGTTATCTATGGGAAGCTTCATTATAAAATATAAAATATAATTTGCAAGTGGTTAATTTACAGTAAGGAGGAAGCTCAGCAATGAAATTCATGAATCAAGCAAGTTATTCCAAATAATATTTATAAATTTTTCCAAGAGTTAAATTAATCCATGTGATATTTTTGCTTATAGTCTATTTCTCTCAGCTTTCAAAGCACTTGACATAAATGGTCTTATTAAATTACCGTAAATGAGGTAGTTTGCAAGTACTGTTTATTGCTTGTTTAGAAACAGAGCCATTTAGAAATCTTGACTTACACAGGCACTAACAATGTATAGGTAATGAAATTAGAAATAGAATCATGTCTTTTAATATCTGGCTCCGTTTTTCTTCACGGGCTTTGATCACTTTGACATTCAAAATAAATTTGAACATGTTTGCCTTTATTTATGTTGTCATCCGTAATGGTGGCTTTAAAACTTTTTGACTAAGAAAGAAAATAGAAAATACCATAGGTAATAGTACCCAGAGAGGTGATACTGCTTCCTGATACTTTCTGTCTGTTTTTATACATGTTTATGAGACACAGTGTAGTGTGCACGGGGTGTGTTTCTGTGTGTGCGCTGGTTAATAATATAAAATTAGTTAAAGCTCTTCAGTGACCGTTTCAGGAGTGGATAAATGCTAAGGAGTAAAGTCCCTGATATGGTTTGGATGTTCAACCCCTCCAAATTTCATGTTGAAATTTGACCAGGGGAGTTGAATGTGGGTCCTGGTGGGAGTGTTTTGGTCACAGGGGCAGATCCCTCATGGATGGCTCAGGGCCGCCCCACAATAATGAGTGCGTTATTGTTTTATTAGATTGTGTGAGAGCTCAGTGCTTTAAAGGCTGGGCATCAGTCCCTCCCGCTCTTCCTCCGTCTCTTTGCCCCCTCTCTTTCCATGTGACATGTCTGCTCCCCTTCACCTTCTGTCTCGATTAGAAGCTCCCTGAAGTGATTCGAGATGCCGATGCTGGTACCATTCTTCTTATACAGCCTGCGCGGACCAAACAGGGCTCCATTTCTTTCTAATTTACGCAGCCTCAAGTATTGCTTTATAGCAAATGCAAAATGGACTAACATAGGCCCTATGACCAGGCTCTTACTTACCTCTCTCATCGTAATCACTGCAACTCCATTTACGTCCGCCTTCAGTGTGGCAGGTTCCAGTAGGTTCCATGCTTTGTCCAGCTTCTGTAATGCTGTGCATTCCCGGATGATTGACAGAGTCCCCTCCTTTCACTCCCAGCAATAGGAGACTCCCTTCTTCTTTAGATCCACATTTCACACAACCTGACAGATGTTAAGAAGTTACACCTGGGTTCTAACCCTATCTCAGTCCCCATGAAGGTGGAATTTTATGGCTTGACTGGACTAAGACATGCTCAGATTGTTGGTAAAATATAACTTCTGGGTGTGCCTGAGGGTGTTTCTGAAAGAGATTACCATTTGAATAAGTAGATTGACTTAAAAAGATCCATTGGCTCAGCGCCTGTAGCTCAGCGGCTAAGGCGCCAGCCACGTACATGGGAGCTGACGGGTTCGAATCCAGCCTGGGCCTGCCAACCAACAATGACAACTACAACCAAAAAATAGCCGGGCATTGTGGTGGGTGCCTATGGTCCCAGCTACTTGGGAGGCTGAGGCAAGAGAATCACTTAAGCCTAACAGTTTAAAGTTGCTGTGAGCTGTGACACCATGGCACTCTACCCAGGGTGATAGCTTCAGACTCTATCTCAAAAAATAAATAAATAAATAAAATAAAATAAAAAAGATCCACTCTAACCAGTGTGAATGGGCATCATTTAGTTCACTGAGGGCCGAAATAGGAGGAAAAGGCAGAGAAGGGTCAAATTCTTTTCTTTCTTCTTGAGCTATTTATCTTCATACATTGGAGTTCCCAGTCTGAGGCTTTCAAACTGCACTGGTGGCTTTCTTTGCTCTCCAGCTTGGAGGTGACAGATAGGGGACTTCTTGGCCTCCATAGTTACATGGGCCAATTCCCATAACAACTGTTCCATGTATGTGTATGTATATATGTGGATGTGGATACAAGCATATATAACCCTACTAGATATACAGTATACAGTCCGGATATACAGTCTCTTAGTTGTGTGAGTGTGAGTGTGTGTGAGAGTGTGTGAGTGTGTGGATACAAGCATATATAACCCTACTAGATATACA
>CAUYRH010022096.1:0-19970 GCA_963574655.1 Perodicticus potto
AGTTATGGATTGGGGAGATAAAAGACCAGGATTAGAGAGAAGTACAGAAAAAGTTGCTCCAGTGTCCAAAAGAAATTTTCTCTCCTGGCACTCCGCTATAAGGCAAACCTGGGGCTCTTGAGGGGTGATGACACAAGCTGGAGCCCAATAACTATTTATTAATTGGCAATGCTTTTTTGTTTTACAAGAAGCCCTTTCAAATATAATGAGCTCAAAATAAAAGGTCTCAATTTGGTGGAAACATTTAAAAGAATCATATAGAGACAGTTCAGTGAGATTTGTTTATAAAAATATTTGAAGTTATTATAGTAACTAATATTGTGAAAACATTTGGACTGAAATATTTACACATTTCACTGAGAAAAAAAGTAGAAATAAGACTATCCTCCAGGTAGAAGAATTTGCTCCCAGCTCACCAGACAGCACTTCAGAAACAGTCTTTCTTAATATAAATATTTTAAGCTTAAAATAGTATAGGAAAGAGTTACTTGAAATTATATATAGCTTCAAATTTATTACCCATAAAATAAAAAAAATAGACAATTTTATTGAAACAATAAAAATAAGAGCATTTGAAAGAATAGGAGCTTAGATATAAAGGGATAGGGACTAACTCCTTTCCGTCTCCTGGTGACAGAAGTATTTGATGTGCTGAATAGTCTTTTTTTGTTTGTTTGTTTGAGACAGAGTCTCAAGCTATTGCCCTGGGTCGAGTGCTGTGGCGTCGTAACTCATAGCAACCTCCAAGTCTTGGACTCAAGTGATCCTCTTGCCTCAGTTTTTCTATTTTTAATAGAGATGGATCTCACTTTTGCTCAGGCTCGTCTCGAACGCATGAGCTCAAGCAATCCACCCACCTCGGCCTCCCAGAGTGCTAGGATTACAGTCATGAGCCACTTCCCCCGGCCTTGAAAGAAGTTTTTTAGTTAAACATCAATAATAAGGAATTAAAGACAGATATACCTAAGAAATTGATTAAAATGCATGGATACATACTAAGAATACTGATTCTGCTTATGTCACTCTTTGATACTAAGATACTCAATATATTAAGAGAAGCTTTAAATGCGTTTTTAATGTATTTGTACATTTAAATTTTTTTAAATTTAAAAATATTTTTAGATGTGGCTCACACCTGTAATTCCAACACTTTGGGAGGCTGAGGCAGGAGGATCTCTTAAGGCCAGAAGTTCAAGACCAACCTGATCAACCTGGCAAGACCCTGTTCCTACACACGCAAAAAATTAGCCAGGCATGGCAGTGCCTACCTGTGTAGTCTTAGCTACCAAGAAGGCTACGGCAAAAGAATCCCTGAAGCCCAGGAGTTGGAAACTACAGTGAGCTATGATCGTACCATTGCATTCCAGCCTGGGTGACAGAGCAAGACCTTTTCTCAAAAAAAATGTTTTTTAAAAATAAAAGTTTGTCCCCTTCAATGTAATAAAAATACATTAATAAATACCATAAATTATATAACTTAATGATTTTTAGAACTCTCTTTTGCTTTCAGAAGTGTCCACAGTTGGACGATAATAACATTACCCTGCCCTTGCTCTGTCTTCTCCCTCTTCCAATCACCAGAGCTCAGCCAGCCTGGAGGATAAATCCCTCTCTCTCTTAGCTGTAAGGGCTTCCCAATCCATAGATTGAGGAAATCACATCAGTCTAGGAAATGAGAAAAATAAGGACAATGTAGTAGTTTTCATTGCATTAAATTAAGTCAACTTTGAAGACTATTTTTAAGTTCTGAAGTTAAATTCTTCCTCATGTTTTGAGATACAATATTCTCTTTTTATGAAGTGATATAATATAGGATAGACTTCCTTCTGTCTATGCTCAATTTCTTCTTTCCTTTTAATATCTTTACTTGGCCTAGTAGCTGGCTAATAAGTCCCCAGAATTAGCTTTGAAATTTTACTGGCACTTAAATCCAAATGCATGGGAAATAAATACTTCATTAAAACACAGATTATCTGTTTTGACCATTTTGTGATTAATATCCAGCCTCCTAACTTATCCAGTCACCCTCATCCCCCAGTCAGTGATCCTCACATTTGCTTCTTGTTGTCATACATCATATAAAGTAAAATTTCTGTTAAATTGATACATTATAGTAAGAGTTAAAAATTACAGAGAAAGAAAATGGTAACCATATGTCTATCTGCAAGGTGACCGAGTCCACCGAAAGGCTGAAGAAGAAAAATACAGACAAGCAAATGAAAAAGACTTAAAAAGACAAGAAAAAAGGTTTGATTTGTGCCCAAGGACAAAATTACAGGCTCTCATTCTTCACTACCCTTTTATCTTCCTGAGATTATTTGCATATAACATTGTTAGTCACCAGCAGCCGCCTCGTTCACAGGGAGTACTGGTTACTTGCAGATTTGACTGATCTCTCCTTGGTCTTATGATTCTGTGGGCATCTGCTATCTCTTAAGTTGCATGAGTTTAACATGTATTATTCAGATTTCTTTTTTAGAACCTGCACTTTAATACTACCACAGGAATCAGGGTCATAGAGTAAAAAGTCTGTAAAGAAGTAGAAGAGGGATGTCTTTTTTTTTTTTTTTTTTTTTGCAGTTTTTGGCCAGGATTGGGTTTGAACCCGCCACCTCCAGCATATGGGGCTGGCGCCCTACTCCTTTGAGCCACAGGTGCTACCCAGGGATGCCTTTCTTTTGCCTTACCTTTTATATCTTAATGATCTGAAACAACTCTTTGTTGAGCTGAATGAATTTGTCTCTTAAATATTCTGACATGCAAAAGATCCAGACTTAATATAATCTGAGAACAGCCTTAATATACAGCCTATCTGTTGTACTTATTGCCAAAATAAAATCAGAGTCAACTCTTCCAACTTTTAATTTGCTTCATAGCGTGTCCCTTTCTGCAAGGCAATTGATTCACCTGTCTTTGCTGTTCATTTTGCAGCTATTATGGAGGGTATATTCTTAAAGTTAGACATTTATTGAAATTTACATATGGTAAAAGTCATCATTGGACTATACCTGCTTTCATTTTTTTTTTTTTAAGTCAAATCATTGGGATCTTGCTATATGGCAGCGTGACCTGTATTTGCAGAAGATAAAGACTAGTTTGCCTGCTTGACAGTGTGGTTCTTGTTATCTAATTGTATCCATCGTCTTTCAGCTCACACAAACTAACATGCTTTTATGGCTCATCTGTAGTAAGAACATAAGACCAGGAGCCAGGCACCATGGCTCACGCCTGTAATCCCAGCACACTGGGAGGCTGAGGCGGGTGGATTGCCTTAGCTCACAGGTTCGAGACCAGCCTGAGCCAGAGGGAGACCTTGTCTCTAAAAATAGCTGGGCATTGCGGCAGGCACCTATAATCCCAGCTACTCGGGAGGCTGAGGCAAGAGAATCACTTGAGCCCAAGAGTTTGAGGTTGTTATGAGCTATGAGACCACAGCACTCTTATCAAGGGCAACAAAGTGAAACTATGTCTCAAAAAAAAAAAAAAAAAAGAACCATAAGACCAGCCTCACATCTTATATTGTTTTTTCTATATTACTTTTCCCTTTTCTACAGTTTGTCATCAGTTGTGTTTTATGTTTTTGTTGTTTTTTGATCTTAAATCACCTTAAATTATCTTTTGGTGCAGATTAGCCTATTAAGTAATTCACTGTTTTCTATACAATATCCTTGAGTTACTAGAAACTTCTAGGGTCTTTCTTCACAACAGTTTCAATGAGATAAATTTAGATGCTTTTTGCTTAGTTATATGTAGCTAGCAGATATTGGGGATATATTCTAGCTGACTTCCACCCAAATGTCAGTGGTTTGGGGAGCTTCAGGACTCACTGATTCCTACCTCCATTACCCTCTAACAAGATAAGTCCATAACCTTCCTATTCTCACAGCTGCCTCAGTTCTTATGCTCAGCATTAGTGACATGGTCTCTATTTTCAAGGACCCTTTCATTAAAATAAGGAAAATATAGGGTATTTTTTATGTTTCCTAAAGACCTTGTTAATTCAAGAATGTACATCAGTCTAATAATTTTCCTATAGAAATAAACACAGAGGCTGCATTGACAACAGAACAGTTCAGAAGGAAAGCATTATGCACTGACAAACATACTTTTCATTTTCCCATTCTTATCGCTACTCCATAGACATAATTTCCTTTCCCATTCTTCATTTTCTAAATTCTGAAAATTTTGGCCAACTTAAAAATGTCCCTGCTTGTTTTTATGGCATTGTTGCAAATATTTTGTAGAGAGCTCTCTTAATAGCATGACACATGACAGCAATCGTTTGGACTTCTTCATACTATTATAACACCATAACTATCACTAGGCTTTGAATACAGGCACCAGCACTGCGCTTGGAGCTTGGATGACACTGTCTGTACATACTTACCATGTATGTACCTATGAACTCAATCTAATCTGCATAATGCCTCTATGAAGTAGAATAATTATTATTTTCATTTTACATGTGAAGAAACTAAGATACAAGATATGCAAAGTCTCATAGCTAAAATGTCATTAGAATTAATAGTCCATGCTCTTCACCTCTACCTTATGGTGCCTCTCTTTTTTAGGATATAACAAATACTACTAATTGTAATAAAATCAATGATAAAATAGCACAGTAATACCAAAATTCACTTGGAGATATTTTGATGCAAGTCGGGGGAGTGGGGGAAATGTGGTTCACATAATATTGACAGGGATAGGCTGGTATTTTACCAGCTTAAATGGCACAGCCTAGTTCATGGAGAGCATGATTAGAAACTTGGATTTCATCTCATAAATAATAAAGAATTCTTTATGGGTTTTAAGCAGAAGAGGAAACAATTAGGTTTGCTCTTTAGATCATTTTAGCATTAGTATAAGAGATGTATTGATTGCTAAGAACCCTAGCAATGGGTCTCCCAATGGAGACCCCATTAGAACAGTGCTGCACTGGCTCTGGAAGGAGCTGAGTCCTGCTCAGGCAGAAGAATGGAGTGGAAGAGAACAGGGATCTGAGAGACATTTGGGAGAGAAAACTATCAAACTTTCCAGAACTTTCAACTGGCTGATGTGCGAAATGAAGGCAAAATAGAGTCTAGAATTACTCTCTAGTTTCTCTCTTCAGATTAACTTATCATGAGAAAAGTAAAAGGTGGAGTGAATGTTAATGGAAAAATAACCGTTTTTCAGTTTCACGGTATTATTGTAAGTATAGTAGAGCTCTAGCTAAAGCTCTGGGAAAGATACAGAATTATAAGCTTTAATGAGAGTAAATAAGATCATTGTGTCTGAATAGGGGCTTTCAATAGCATCCTGTCATAAAACAAGATCTTCTATAAGCACTTGCATTGCTGTGCTCATAAGAAGTAAGACATATCCTAGGCCAGGGAGAGCAGAAAACAATTATCAGAACAATTGTTGATCCAAGTGGAATCAGATCCTTTCCTTACACCTTACCCAAAAATGAATTCTTGAAGATCTAGAGACTTAAATATGAAAATATAAACTTAGTAATAAAGAGCGAAATAATGGAGTAGCGAAAGAATTAATATTAATTATTTTTTGAGACAAAATCTCACTCTGTCACTTCAGCGTAGAGTGCCTGTGGTGTCACAGCTCACAGCAACCTCTCAAACTCTTGGCTCAAGTGATCCTCTTGCCTCAGCCTCCCGAGAGGCATCTGACAAAACATCTATCTATTTTTCGAAACAGGGTCTCACTTTTGCTCAGGCTAGTCTCTAATTCTTGAGCTCAAGCAATCCACCCACCTCGGCCTCCCAGAGTGCTAGGATTACAGGTGTGAACCACTAGGTCTACAGAAAGAATTGTTAAGATATATAATAAAGTCTGCTATCAAAACATTAGTACATTTGACTTCTGTACCATTCAGAATTTCTGTATTTCATCATAAAATATCTGAAAAATAAGTAATATATTAGGGAAAAGATCACTGCAAACAATTTAACCATAAGGAATTAATATCCAGAATACACAAAAACTCTTATAAATCTATTTTTTTAAAGAACCAGTAGAAAAATGGATAAAAATAGGGACTAGGTAATGCAAAATAAGACAAAAGTGATATTGGCAAAAATTTTAAATCTAAATACCAAATAATGGTGAAAATATGAATCAGTGGAAGCTCTTAAACAAGGCCTGTAGGAATGTAAATCATTTATACTCAGGAAAACTATTTGGCACAATCCTATAAAAATTAACATTTGCATAACCTGGAGACCCAGCATTTCCTCTCCTTGCTATATACCTTAAAGAAACTTTTATACATGTAGGCCAAAAGATGTATAGAAATACGTTTATAGCAGTGATGGTATTCCATGCTTCTATCTGAAGCATTGGATTTTCTTCTCTATCTACTGTTACTCCTTTGGTGATGTCATCTGGTCTCATGGATTTATAGTCTATCTACCAACACTCCAGAATTTATATATCAAGACCAGGCATCTCCTTGAATTCCAGATAGTGAAACCAACTGCCTGCTATATAAGATCTACACATGGATGCCTAACAGACATTTCGAATATAAACTATCCAAACACGAACACTTAACTGTCCCCAAATCTGCTTCATCTTCTTTGGTGCTGATTGGTACTGCTATGAACTTTGGAAATAATCTTTGGTTGGTGATATTTGTAAGCATTTCCATTGCCCATATATTAATACTTAGAAATGGAATGACTTGGAACATGGGATGTACATACGTTCAACTTCACTAGATATTGACACTTTTGCAAAGTGTTTATACCATATTCCCTCCAGCAGTGTGTATGAGTTAGATGAATTCTTTTCAAATGCAATTAAGATCATGTTTTAAAATCAAAGTAAAAGCCTAACAGTGGACCTGCAAAGCCCAACAGGATCTAACTTAGTGACCTCTGCACTACAATGTCACTCCTTTTGTGATTTCCTTGAATATGATTTGCTTATTTATCATGCTGTGATTTTCTCCCCTCAATGAGAACTCTACAAGAGCAGAGATATTTATCCATTTTCACTGATTAATATATCCCAAGCTCCCAGAACAATATCTGGTACATTGTAGTCAATACTTGTCATTGAGGGAAAGGTAAATAAATGATAGCAAAAACAAAACAACAATAGCAGCAGCAGCAAAAGAACTGAAAAGAGCCCAAAAGTTAGTGACAGAATAAACAAGTAAACATTGTTACTTACATAAAGGATACTTGATGAGGAAGTTATGGTGCCGTGAAACTGTGATAAATCTTAGAAATGTAATATTGCATGAAGTAAGTTACTAAAGAATATATTATATGATTTCAATAAAATTCAAAGACAAACAAATAAACATTGTTTACGAATATATGTGATTTTTTTAAAAAAATCTTTTTAAACTAAAACAATGAACTCAATTCGGAATGGTGGAAACATGAGTGGTGCAGTGGAAGGGATGCACTGTATGGAGAAGGCGCACAGACACAGCAGTGTGGTGGTTTCTGACTTGGATGATGAGTTTGAAGTAGTCATTGTAATATGTTTAAAGACTTCCATTATTTTATTTCGTATGCATCAAATATTGCAAAATAAAAATTTTATTAAAAACTTAAAAGTGAATGTAAGGTCAGAAATAGAGTTGGTTAATGCCTCAGGGGAAGAGAAGTAAAAGGATGATATGGATGGGAAAGGGAATCAGGCTGAGCAGGCAGTGTTGGGTCAAGAGGAAGGGAGATCGTCATGGGGGAGAGCAGATGTCGTACAAGAAAGAGAATGGGAGATGAAAAGTGGATATTGTAGTCAGAGACTACGACATGAAAGTTTAAGATCTCAAAGATGACATAGTTGAGTTCTAACTAGTAAGTTCCAAGATTTACTTTGAACATGGGTTATAAAAACAGAACGAAAGAAAAGAGTTCAAGAAATTTTAAGTATGGGTTCTGGTCATTAAAGTCATTGTGCTAATAGACAGGGTAGAGGAAGAAAAATGGAATGAATTGTCAAGGTTCTCAATAAATAAGAACTGAGCATGACAGCAATGAGAAGAGGGGCAGTGTGCACGTATGCCGTGATCTCAAAGGAAAAGAAACTTCAGCATGAAACAGGACCAACTGTGGTAATGGGAAGCAGTCTTGGAGGACCCAGAGACTCCCAGGGAGCTGTTAGGGAAAGTGTGGTGGGGACAGCCAGGTGTCATTAAAAGGCAGCACAGGAGCAGATACTGTGTAAAGAAGTTGAGGATGTAGGGGGAGGTATTTATAATGGGGGGCAAAAAGGTTCTAGTGAGGCGGGTTCGAACCTGGCCAGGGCCTGCCAAACAAAAAAAAAAGGTTCTAGTGAGCACAGTGCAAAGGATTGAGAAGGAGTTACTACATCAGTTACAGTCTGGAACTATAAATGGAAACACAGCTGTGTTGTAAATGTGAGCCGAAATAAAAAGGTGGGCTGTGGAGGCAAGATGAGACACCCAGTGGATTTCTATGGAGACTGAGTCGAATGTTTGTGAACAAATTCTGTTAGACCAGGAGATTCTTCGCTCTTTAGTTTTCAGGGCAGCCCTGCCTTTTAGTGGGGATTTACAAGTTAACAGTTGTCCTTCCCCACTTGTAAGGATAGTCCTATGTTGTCTTACCTTCTCCAGGGTGACTGACACGTATTTATTGAGACCGATTGCTCTAGGTTATCCCTTGCCAGTTCTCTTCCACCTTCTGGGGAGATGGGGCCTTTGAACATAGTTTCCACTTTTTAAAAAATATAGCCGTTCATCAGATAACTCTGCCTTCGCCTCACTGCGAGCTGTTGGCAAGTTACCGAAGTATCCTCTGCTTCAGTTTTCTCACCTGTAAATGACACTTCCTTTAGTTGTGAGGAATTAAACACAAGGAAAACCCTGAAGGGTGCCTGGTGCATGCTCTGCACTATGTAATTGTTTCTGAAAATATGCTGATCGTACTTTTACTTATTATAGCATTCACTGAGTGGCATGAACCTGTGAACTTGATACTTTACATTTATCTAACTTAATTCTCACAACAGTGCTAGGGGGTTGATGAACCTTTTAGGAAGAAACTGAGACTCACAGAAGAGAATTGCCTGGCTTATAAATAGCGAAGCTGTTATTTATCTTTTAATACCAAAATTCATTTTTCTTCTGTGTAACTTGTTACAAATTACAGTCATTGTCATTACCTTTATATTTGTGTTACCTATTAATTTTTTTCTGAATTTACATAGTACCATAAAGTAATAAAAGATCTCCAGAAGTTCTTAACAGTCTTCTGTTGTAACTGGATATCTTTGATCTCCTTTCTGTTCTCTACTTGTTTTTGGATAGAGAGTTCTGAATCCAAACATGAGCCTGTCTTTTCAGACTTCATGAATATGAATGAGAATGCCATCCACTAAGCATCTGTATTAGTGTCCAGGTTAAATCTTAAAGAAAAAAAGAAAAAAATCAGAAAAAAGAAAATACCAATAATAAAACGGTAGCCTGTATTAGCTTAAGAGGCAAATGCCAGCCTGAAACATAAACCCCACCTTTGAGGAGCATGCCTATCAAGCCTATATTCTGTACACAGTTTGTTCTGTATTGAAGGCATTCCTTAAGGATTGGATTTGGGGAGGATTAAATTATAAAATGACAAGCAGACCCTGTGGCTCAGTGAGTAGGGCACCAGCCCCATAGACTGAGGGTGGCGGGTTCAAACCCAGCCCTCGCCAAACTGCAACAAAAAATAGCCGGGCGTTGTGGCAGGCGCTTGTAGTCCCAGCTACTCAGGAGGCTGAGGCAAGAGAATCGCCTAAGCCCAGGAGTTGGAGGTTGCTGTGAGCTGTGTGACGCCACGGCCCTCTACCGAGGGTGATAGAGTGAGACTCTGTCTCTAAAAATAAATAAATAAATAAATTCTAAAATGACATTTCAGACCTTATCTTTTAAGAGAGTAAATGTTACATTATTTCACACTTTATAAATGAAAATTAGCAGCAGGATGAATGAATAAAATATTAAATTATTAGTGTGTGTGGTGTTACTGAAGGAAAGTGAACACAAAGAATTGTTTTAAATCAAATTTATATTTTTGTAAGGCTTAACTTTTATGAGATTCTGAATTGGTTCATAAAGAAGGCTCAAAGATGTTCAAATTCAGGCAGTAACAGAAATCATTTAATTGTTTTTTCTGTATCAGAAATGGGGCAAGCAGGAATGTTTGTTTTTTTCCTCCTTTCCCCGGTCCACTGAAGGTCATGTGATAATCACGTGACACGGTCAAAGGATCTTTTCCTCTTACAGCTTTGGGGGAAAAAAAAAGAAAGAAAGAAAACGTTCTCCAATTAAAGCTGTTAACGTGTACTACGCTGCTTCCTTGTTGGATTTTCTTGTTCTCTGCTGCTACTGTAAAAACGAAATGAGTGGTAAGATTTGCTAACTGCTTCTGAATATTCTGCTTTTATTAAAACATAGAAAGCATTGTATTAATCTAAAGTCATGCTCTGTTTTTTCAACAGATACCAAATATATTCGCTATAAATATATTCTAAATTGTTGCCATATAGTTATAAAAAGATGAGACTGTATGTAGAGTTAAGCTGATTTTGTATTCCACAGACTATTCCATTTTAGGACCTTTATTTTACTTGGTTTTCTTTTTAAAGCTAAAATCTAAAAATTGGCATCAGATTGTTTGGAAGCCATTGTGAAAGCGTGCTTAGAAAGAGAGTATGTAGCACGGCAGCAGCACACTGCATCGTAAGAATTAAAACTCGGGGATAAATTTGTAGTTTTGTTTTTTAAAACCTCTTAAGAATAAATGCATATTAACAAGAAAAAAACTTATACTAGGTGAAATATCTTTAAGTCATCAATGGCACTTTTTAAGGAACTGGAGCTTCCCAAATTTATTAAGACAGTTGGTTAGAATTACTTCTCTTCCTGTAGGCTTTTGGAATAGGAAATATGCCCCTAAAAATAATGAATAGCTCTGTGATTTGGAGTATATTTTGCTCATATAACTTAGATTATGAAGGAACTATGGGGTATATCTACAGTTCAGGTATTGCTGCTCTTGTGCCAAGTATGCATTTATTTACATCATTAAGTGTTCGAGGCTTAGAGTTTTGCTACTGTAGACACAGGAATAGCAACAGAAGTGATACTGTAAATATTGTAGTTCGAAACACCAAGACTTGTGTTTATTACATGTATACAGTAGGCATTTATGGCTTCAGTTCTGGACGTTAACCTCATACCAATATGTATGTATTAAAAGTGATGCTGATGAATTGTCTTTTAAAAAAGACAATTTCTTTTAAAGACAATTCATTTCTGCCTCAGGATAAAAATATTTACTTGCTAGAGTGAAATTACTTCATAGGAAAGTGAGTTAATGAGTACTATTCCTGGACTACAACTAGTTATACATACACTGCTGGTTTATTTTGGGTTACTTTTACTTTTTTCAGTATCACACTTAAATATAATTATAGAATGAGGTAGAATTTTGTATTACTGAATTATAAACTACCTTAGCTATCAAAGTAGAGTATGGTTTGAATTGTGACTTTTGACTGCATAGCATTTATATTTTCATACTTCTAGTAAAAAGAGATCAACCTGAAACAGTTTTACAATGTCACAGTTTTTAATGTAATCAGCAATAACTTAGTGCTTTGATGGCAAAACAAAAACACCCGTTCTCTTATGACTTGCTGTAAGGCTTAAATTTGACAACATGTGAAAGTCCCCAGGACATATGGTAAAAATTTAACAAATGTTAATTTCTTTTATTAAGATTGCAAATACGATTTTCAGTGAATTCTCTTTCTGGGTCTCAGTTATTATGAATAATATCTAATCCAGCTCCTACTATTTAGAAAACTAGTTTATATAAATTAGGCAATGGAAGTAAACCAGCATTAGTTTAAAACTTTTCTTGTTTCTCATTCAGAATATTGAAGTTAAAAAGAGAATTTTTAAATAAAGCCTTTCTGCCTAGCAGCTCACCAATTTTATTTAGTAAGTTAATAGGTAATGTTTGCTTAAACTTAGGAAAATTTTATTTTTCCTTTCTCTTATGTTTTTCAGGGATATAAAGACACTGAAGTGCTTAATTTTTCTTAGAGGTATTAGAACATAGTTCTTTAGCCTCATATCACATCATTTGCCAAGAATGCATAGTATTTCAGTGTTTACTAAAACTATAGTAGGAATATATCCTTAGACATGAAATTAACCTGGTTTTGAATCCTGTCTACCACTTAGGCAAGCTTAACCTCTCTGTGCCTCCATTTCCACATCTAGAAAATGGGGATGATGATATTTGCCTGATGATTTATCTGAATGATTATGAGGAGAAAATATAAGTAAAAGGTCTGGTACATAGTAAGTTACTATTAGCTATTTGTAATTAAGATAATATTCTGAGCAACTTCATGTATTCAGTGGGCTTGTTTTGGATGGGAAGAGTATTTTGTTGAAAAGTTATTTTCAAAGCCAGATGTTATATATTGTAATTCAGTAGTCTACACATACACATTAACTACTTAACTTTCTCCCAACCACTTCAGTCTTTACTGTCTTCCCCTCTCCACTTTTCCTCTCCTCTTCCCCCTTCCTCCCATTCCTGCCTTTTTCCTTTTCTCTCCCTCACCTACCCCTGTTAACTCTTCACTCACCTCCTGTCTCTTCCCTGATCCTCTTTCCTTTTCTTAGTCTCTCCTCCTTTACCCATCTTCCCTCTCCACCGCCCCCCTCTTACCACTGTTTAGTATTTCCCGTCCTGCACCTTCATCCTCTGTATCACCCCCATCACCCCCCGGTCCTTATCCCTCACCTTCCCTGGGAAGGGCAGAGTGGCTGAGGTCCGGACTGGCCGCTGTGACCTTCATGCTCTTCATTCTGGTTTCTGAAGTATGCATAACATTACCAGTGAAAGTTGTTTGCTTTCTGCCCTACAATTAAGCTTTTCCTCCTTCATTTCTTTTATAACAGAGAGCCATTATATAATGATAGATTGTACTTCTGCATATAAAAGAGATCCTTCCCCATTGCCTTCTTTCTTAGTCAGGCTTCTGTACTTTATTTCCCTAGAAATAATTTCTTTGAAAGGGTTTTATTTCAAGTTATTAAAAACTGGTGGGTGTGAGGCATCTGAGGGAAGAAGTTACATAAAGCAAATTAAGATTTTAGTTCCTAGAAAGATTAAGACACATTTGTAAAAGCGTTTATTTTATTCTCAGAAAGGTGAAAAGAGAGAGAAAGTAGAGATAATATTTATAAAAGTTATTTGGAAAGCATAACACTATAAAACTGAAAGGAAGTATAGAGCAAGAGAAGCTTCATTTTGTTTTTTTAGAACTTTCAGTATAAGAAATCAAAACTGTTTCCTTATGTAAACACACATGCATGGCCATTTCTCTTTGCTCTTATGCCGACATCACATTACATTACACAATCTTCTCAGCCTAACAAAGCGAGTTCCAAATTTCAAACTGTTCTCCCGCTAATTGTTTTTCCTCTGGCCTTTATTCTTTCCTTTTACTACTTTTTTTTTTTTTGTAGAGACAGAGTCTCACTTTATTGCTCTCAGTAGAGTGCTGCGGCGTCACACAGCTCACAGCAACCTCCAACTCCTGGGCTTAGGCGATTCTCTTGCCTCAGCCTCCCGAGTAGCTGGGACTACAGGCGCCCGCCACAACGCCTGGCTATTTTTCTGTTTTGCAGGTCGGCTGAGGCCGGGTTTGAACCCGCCACCTTCGGTATATGGGGCCAGAGCCCTACTTGATGAGCCACAGGTGCCGCCCTCTTTCCTTTTACTTTTGAAAATTTTGCCTTGTCTAGTTTTCATTGATTTTTCTCTGGATCAGTGTTTCTAAACTTGCACAATCATAAAAGTCATCTGGGATATTTACAAAGTAAATATAATGATCCAAGACCCCACTGTAAGCATACCAAACAGAGAGCTTTCTAAAAGCTCCCCACATGACTATTATTATTACTGGGAAAGTTTAAGAACACCAATATAGGTAAAGCACAGTCAGCACACTAGATAAACTGCAGAACAGGTAAATCGTCTGACTTTCTGTTCATAGCAATATAGTCACTGCTGGCTTGAATGTTTATTCAAAATATAATTCAAATCATTTTCAACTTCAGCTCGGTAAGCAGTCATGGATCAATATATTATTTCTGTGATCCATTCAGGTCCTGCTCAGGTTCCCATGATGTCCCCAAATGGTTCTGTGCCTCCTATTTATGTGCCTCCTGGATACGCCCCACAGGTATGTTTTTATGTTATTTTTCTCTTTATATTTATATGATAATTATAATGGTATTCTCTTGGATTGTGGTTCTGATGAAAAATACCAGTTAAATGCCAAGACTTACCCGGTGTGGCAAATCTTAGGTAAAGTTATTTATTTTCAAGTATCTTAGTATATTTGGAAAGGAGGAAAATATTATATTGGCAGCCCTCATCTGGCCTTGTCTTTGAATTAAAAGAGTCACAGTACAGTTTTATCTTCCTAAATGTGTGACTAATGTAAATAATATCTTAAATTGTAAAGGTGCTTATACTGACTTTTGTTTTAATTAATCATTTGCTTAAAAGTAACCCAAGACAGTGCATCCAACGTCATTCATCCTGAGAGCACTGATAATAATTGTATGGCATATTGTAGTAAATAGACCCGCAACCCTAAGAGCTAAGGCAGTCTCCGTCACCACACACCTGTAATCCTTTGTGCATGGTGCTTGGGAAGCTCTGACTTAAAGAATAACGTATAGCTAACTCATGTACACAGGCAAACTGAATTAAACTGCAAGATCTCCAGGTGACCAGTATCTTCCACTGCTCAGATGCTCTCTGTGGTCTGCACTCAGTGCCTCCAGGCCCTTTTGGGAAATACCCAGTTTCTCTTCCTAGCATTGAATTTCCACTAGAGGTTTTCTTCAGACCCACTCTTCACTTCCTTCCTGATTATGTCAGAATAGTAGTGGAATATCGTGGTGGATTGTCTGTCTACTCTGTGAAGCATACCACTCTGTGAGTGACAGCAAAAGAAGAATGTGGTGTGAGGAGCAGAATGCAATGAGTTAGGATCAGAAAAGCTGGATTCCTGTCTTAGTTCAACCTCTTGTAGACCAATAGCCTTGGACAAATTAATTTCCTAAGTCTTAATACCCTCATAAGACAAGATGGTAACCTATGAGATAGCATATTTGAAAGTACCTTGTGAGCTTTTCAGAAGAACACGCTCTGCTTACTGTCTTTACTTTTGTTTAGTATATAGTCTGCATTCTTCCTATATTATGCCCTACTAAAAACCACTCTGTTGTGTACCAAATCCAAAGGACTTTTTACCTGATCCTCTTTGACCACTAAAAATCTGATACCACCCGTAATGATTTACTGCAGTTTTCCTTGACATGATGCTCTCCTAATTTTTCCACATCTGTTCCTACTGAGAACTTTCTTCACTTACAAAAAGACAGTTCTCTAGTGTAGTTCAATTCAATAAACATTTATGGAGTGACACCACATACTAAATGGCATAAATATGGTTAAGCCAAGTTATTTCTCTCAGCTTGTAATACCTTTTTATTTTTATGGCAAACCTCTACCCTTCTCATTTCACTCCATCTTTATGCTTCTAGAAACAGTTTTTCCTGAGCCTTTCCAGAAGCTTTTCCTTTTGGGTTCTCGTGGCATATTATGTATTTCCCACTTTTAATGAATTTATCACAGTTTGTTAATTCTATTTCTGAGAAGAAAAGAATTCTTACTGTTCCTATATTCAACAGTGTTCTGCAAATATATAATGAGTGCTTACATATGTTAGGTACTCTTGAGTGCTTGGAATACATCCATGAATATAAGATGCAAAGAGTCCTGTCTCTCTGTAGTTTACATTCTTGTAGGAAGAAGCAAGCCAAAAACAAAATAAATGAATAAAGTTATATTATGTGTTAGGTGGTGAGTGAAATGGAAAAAAAATAAAGTAGAGCTGGTTACATTTTAAAATAGAATAGTCAAAATAGGCTTCATTGGAAAGGGGACATTTGAGCCAAATCTTAAAGGACAGGTGGGAGTTTGCCACATATTTATCTAAGGAAAGAGAATTCTGAGAACAGAAACAGTCAGTGCAAATGGCCTTAACTGACAGCATCCTGGAAGTAGCAAGGAGAGCCCGTAAGGAAAGAGTTCAGAAATGTGAAGTGTCTAAATCATGTGGGACTCTAACTCATCTTTATATTCTCAGTGCAGAGTGCATTGGCATTGCTTGTCATAAAGTAGGGGCTCAATAAATATTCATACATCAATGAAATAATCATCCAAATGGAGGTTCTATATCTTTAGGCCAAGAACCACTAAAGTAACCTCCCTGGAGCACTTGTTTGGTCATAAAGAGCCTTTAGTTGGCTTGTCTACTCAGTGAAATCTAGATTTCCTAACGTTTAAGGCCCGTGTAGTTCTGTTGTAGTTTCTCTTTATACTTCCAATCGCATGTCCATTTTTGCAGTCAAACCTGACTCCTCACAGACTCACTTGGTGTTTTCCTCTCTTTGTGGTTTTGTTAATGCTGTTTTTTAGGGAATGTTATTCATTTTCCCATTTCTGCCTTTTGAAAGTTATTGTACTACTTCCTGAGGGCCTTGATGAAGTTATTGTACTACTTCTTGGTTATAATACATGCCACCTGTATAATAATCGTTTGTACGGTCAGCCTCTTCCCATCTGTGGGTTCTGCATTTGTGGACTCAGCCAACTACAGATCAGAAATATTTTTTTAAAAAATCTCTGTTGAACATATATAGACTTTCTTTTCTTATCATTACTCCTTAAGCAATACAATATAAAAACTACCCCATGTTTACATTGTATTAGGTATTCTAAGTAATCTAAAGATTATTAAAGTATACAAGAGGATGTGTGCAGGTTATATTAGAGACTTGAGCAGTTAAGGATTTTGGTGTCCATGGGAGGTCCTGGACCATTCTTCCATGCATACCAAGGGACATTTATGTATACATTTTTATTTCTGTAGGATTTTAGATTCCTTAAGAATAGGAGCTGCCTCTTAATTATTTTGTATTCTTGTAGTAACTCAAATAACCTCATAGCTGTGACATGAATTAATGAGCTTTAACAAATTCATTGTTAGTTCAACGCTATATAGATGTCCCATACATAGTTGGCACATGAATTAAGGAACTTTAACAGTCTTGCTGGAAGGATTATCTGAGGCTAGTGGGCTGCTGTTATCAGTCTTAAGATCAAGATTATCTTTAAGAAGTTACCATTTTCAAGCAAAAAAAATTCTAGTCTCATCATTTTATAAATAATTTAAATACCTCATATCTAAGGCTATATTCTTATGTTTTCACATCACTATCAAAATATCCCCATTCTCTGACATACATAATTTCTGATGTTAGAAAACACTACCATAACTAAGTACTTGATAATTGTCCAACACTTGACAGATAAGCAAATAGAATGTTAGCAAATCCAGAAGGCTAGGAGTTGAATCGAGTGAGTGTTAAGACACATTGATGGCTGTAATAATGTATGGGTTGTATTTGGCTCAGCAGAAACCAAGTAGCACTTACATGGATAATTACCATGTATAATCTCCTTTTAGACTTTAGTATACCAATCAGCCCTTCTGGCAACAAATTTTATCCTTACTTTGTTTATGTGTATTTATGATGTAAGGACAGTGAATGATCCAGGGAGGTCAAATAATGTTTTTGCTGTGGATCATTACAAAAGTTTTAAGATACACAAAAATCAAGAAATGTAAAATCCATGTTGAAGGAAATAAGGGAGCCCTCCCAGCAACACGGATAAGTCAAGCAAATTGAAACTTGCATGGGTGAATCAGAAAGGATGCTGTCGACTGCGTTTCTTGGAAATGAGATAATGGACCATAGCAAAACTCAACTTTTGTAGTAATCTACTTATCACTATGTTTCTAGTAATTCAACACATACTATTAAGATTCTGCAAATGTATGTATTATAAAAAGTTTGGTCAGCCAAGCAAGGACAACAGAAATTAAAATCCAGTGTTGTGATTGCTTAGATTTAGCACTGAGGAAATGGCAATGCTACCTCAGAGTATATAGGGACAGAAAAGTAAAAGGTCTGAAGATCTTTAATGTAAGATCAAGATTTAGAAGAAATACATGAAGAAAGCATGATTTACACAGGATATTATCAATCTCCAAATTTGTGATGTTTGTATCCTTTGTATGTCCTTTTTTTTTTTTTAAAGGGTAGAATCAATATTTTATTATCACTATAATCAGATGGTAGTTGGTATATAAGCTTCATACTTCTTAATTTTTTGTCAATAAAAAAAATTTTTTAATAGCCAAGGGCTCATTACGTTTTCAGAAAACATGATTAGAATAATTCATTAATGGTGGCTTCAAGCTTTCTCTTATTAGCTCCAGAAAATTCACCCACCTTTAGTCCCTTTTAAAAAACTGGAAAGACGGCATGCATTTGACTTCACACTCTGAAGCAACATCCTAACAGTCATCCACGTCTACTTCAAGAAACACCACGTTGGAATACTTTTCAGAGAGGGAATGAAAGAAAGGCTTGATCATTTTGCAAGGCCCACACCACGTGGCTGAGAAGTCAACTACTACAAGTTTATCTCCAGCAGCATCCAAGGCTTCCTTAAAAGCAAACTTGCTCTCAATCTGCTTCACCATCTTGGCTGTTGGAGCTCTCACGAATGACTGTAACAACTGATGTTAGCGGATCCAAGGAGCCGGAACGAGCTTCTGTATGTTCTTATTAAGTTTAGAATCACTTCAAACATGAGCTCATCATTCTCTCTCTCTCTCTCTTTTTTTTTTTTTTTTTGGAGACAGAGTCTCACTCTGTCGCCCTGGGTAGAGTGCTGTGGCGTCATAGGTTATAGCAACCTCAAATTCTTGAGCTCAAGTGATCCTCTTGCCTCAGCCTCTCCAGTAGCTCTGACTACAGGCGCCTGCCACAACACCCAGCTGTTTTTAGAGACAGGTTCTCACTCTTGGTCAGGCTGGTCTCGAACTTGTCAGCTGAAGCAATCTACCTGCCTCAGCCTCCCAGAGTGCTAGGATTACAGGCATGAGCTATCGCACCTGGCCTACAATATGTAGTCTTATCAATATTCTATAAATATATATATTCAATTGACCCTTGAGCAACACAGGGGTTAAGGGCACCAAGCCTTGACACGGTCAAAAATCTATGTATAAGTTTTGACCCCCCAACCCCTTAACTACTAGTAGCCTACTATTGACTAGAAACCTTAGTGATAAAGTTGACTAGCACATATTTTGTATATTATATGTATCATATATACTGTATTCTCACAATTTCTTTTACAAGCAAGGTAAAAGAAAATGTATTAAGAAAATCATATGGAAGGGAAAATATATTTACTGCTCATTAAGTGGAAGCAGATTAGCCTCCTGAGTAGCTGGGACTACAGGCTCTCACCAGGACTGTCTGGCTGACTTTTTCTGTTTTTAGTAGAGACGGGGTCTCTCGGTCAGGCTAGTCTCCCTCCTCAGCCTCCTAGAGTCCTAGGATTATAGGCATGAGCTACCACACCTTGCCCTTACATATAGTTTTTAACTTCATTTTTGAAAACAACATTAAAGAGCCAGGGCATCAGACATTGAATAATTTTGAGAGTAATTGGTTCTATTTTTCTCATTTGAAATTTGTAAGGCACATATCAGTTATATTTCCTTTATATTCTTATTCAAGAATTCTGCAATGTTGTTTATTTTGTAATCTTTGTACCTTAATTGCTCTGATACGTTAGCATTATACTCAGCATAATGAGATCTTAGATTGTGTTATTATGTTGACCTTAAGTTTTAAAGAGAAAGGTACAGTAGAATGCCCTTTTCACTAGAAAGGTAGAGTTCCTCAAGATAATTTTTCCCCTTTCCACTCATGAACAACAACTCTTTTTTTTTTTTTTTTTTTTTTTTTTTTTTAGTGGTTA
>CAUYRH010022098.1:0-21647 GCA_963574655.1 Perodicticus potto
GTCATTGTTGTTTGGCGGGCCCGGGCTGGATTCGAACCCGCCAGCTCAGGTGTACGTGGCTGACGCCTTAGCCCGTTGAGCCATAAGTGCTGAGCCGTAGTTTTTCTATTTTTAGTAGGGATGGGGTCTTGCTCTTGCTCAGGCTGGTCTCCAAGTCTTGAGCCCGAGCAATCCTCCCCACTCGGCCTCTCAGACTGCTAGGAGTACAGGTGTGAGCCACTGCGCCCGACCTATGTTTAATCTTTTAAGGAGATGCCCAAAGTGCTGGGGTTTTGAGTAGGGCCATGGCACTGGGGGAGCCCTGCTGGCCACTCTGTGGACACTGTGGGTTCAAATCCTGGCTTTTCCCTTCCTAGGGATATGAATCTGGGCTATGCTTAAGTTTCCTCTGCTGTGAAATGGAAAGTGCACCTGTCTCATGGGGTCTTGGGATAATCGGGTAGGTTGACACAGGTGGAAGCATTCCCTTATCAGTGACTTTCAGCCAGTGTGCCACTGAGAGGATCCTAGGTGTGCCGCAAAAATTTTTAATGCTCATTAAGTTATTTTCAAAAGAAGTTCAAAGCACAGTAAGTATTTTCTATTTTTTACACTTTTTTGGGGGGTCAGCATAATTTAAGTGTGCTACCAAAGTTTAACTATAGGTTTGAGTATGCTGTGAGATTAAAAAAAAGTGGAAAAACACTGCCCTGGATTGTGCTTGGCCCATAAGTAACTGTCGCCTGCTGAGATCTGGTCCTGCCGTCGGGGCCTTGCTGGTTTGAGGGCACTGCACCAGCCTGGCCCATCTGTGGAGTGTCTTTGGGAGCTGGCCTTGTCCCTCCCCAAGACTCAAGCTTGCTTCTTCCCTTTCGCTGGGCCTGCGGGACCCTCTCTTTAGAGGCAGTTCCTCTCTCCCTGTCCGTGGCTTACGCCTTGGAAGACAAAAGCCAGGAAGTAAGGCCTGGAACCAACTTTGGGAGAGCTGGGCCCAGGCCCCAGGGAGGAAAGCAAGGATGCTGACTCCACAGTCATGGCCACAGTTAAGAGGGACTCGTCTTCTCTCCTTTGACCAAATCATTCTCAGTGAGTGGGACCAGTTTGGGCACTGAATTTTGGGAGGAGATGTGGGGAAACTAGGAGGTGACCAGTGCCATGGCCACCGATGCAAAGGCGACAGCCATACCATGGGACAGGGAGAGTGAGCCCAGGGTGGAGGTGAAGGGAGCTGGGGGTTTGGCCCTCTCTCCAGAAGTTGCTTCAGGGCTGGGGTGTGGACGTGGGGAATGAGAGGTGGCTGCGGACATGAGACTCCCACATCCCGTGGTGGGCCAGGACAGTCTCCTCTGGGGTAGGGAAACTGCTAGGTTCTTACCTGCCCCTCGGGCTGTCACACGCTTTCAGGGAGATGTCTCCTGCCGACTGCCGTGATCTTAAGAAGAGGGCCGGGGCTGAGGCCAGCACCGCATGGCTTTGCTCGTCGGGGATCATGCCTGGGAGTTGACCCAGGACTCCAGATCCGGGGACACACTTCTGGCTTTGCCACCTCTACCCATGGAGGGAAGGGCAAAGCAGGCTCCAGGGACACCTCCTACTCCCCACCCCCAAATCATTCTTCGCCTTTCCTGCTGCTGGCGATTTCTCTGTTCCTTTTAGCTCCTGCTCAACTGGGAGGAGAGCCACTGGGGAACTGACGAAGCCGCTCCCGGCTGTGTGTGAATTACTGCGGAGCCCTATGGCCGAGCTCACTCGTGGGGACCCCACTCTACCTTCTGCTTCTCCCTAGCAATGTCAAAAACTCCCCAAAGGGGCACTACTACCTACCCTGGGGTATTTAATAAAACACGCTATGAAGATTAAATGTAATAATGTGTACAAGATGCCTGGTACATTGTAGGTATTCAAAAATTAGTTATTTTTAGTTTAAAGGATAACCCAAGTGTGGAGCAGAAGCCATGACCCCATCACAAAGTTCATCACCAAAGGAATAGCACAAAGCCAGGGAAATGTTAAGAGGGAAAGACCCTGTGAGTCCTCAGGCAAATTGCCTGACCTCTCTGAGCCTCTGTTTCCCTATCAAACCGTCTGGAAATCATCCCTTCCCCTGCAGCTGCCGTAGGGATGGATGTGGTAAAAGTTGTGCTCAGACGTGGCAAGCAGGGAAGTGCTGTCTGGCCAAGCTGAAAGGTGTCTGTCCATGGGAAATAAACCCCACCCGGTCCCCTTAACTTCAGCTTCTGAATGTCAAGGACAGCTAAAACTGCTGTGGTCTCAGAAGCTTCAGGCTGTCAGGAAAATGACATTGCACAAAGTCCATCTGAAGGAAAGTCATTTCCAGGTAAGGGTGTGGCCTCTAGTCCATCCCCATCCAAGCGCTGACTCAAGCCCTGACTCCAGCCCAGCCTCCAGCACCAAGCCTGGCCTGTTTCCATGGAGACCAGGGAAGGCAAAAGCATTTCTGCCAGGAAAGATGGGCTTCCCTGGGGCGGCCCCTGTGGCTCAGTGGGTGGGTGCTGGCCCCGTATACCAAGGGTGGTGGGTTCAAACTCGGCCTTGGCCAAACTGCAACAAAAAACAGCCGGGTGATATGGTAGGCGCCTGTGGTCCCAGCTACTTGGGAGGCTGAGACAAGAGAATCACCTAAGCCCAGGAGTTGGAGGTTGCTGTGAGCTGTGTGACGCCAAGGCACTCTACCGAGGGCGATAAAATGAGACTCTGTCTCTACAAAAAAAAAAAAGATGGGCTTCCCTTTCAAGGCCACAGTGGATTTAGAGGTATGGCAGCGTTTTGGTAGAGCAGGGTGATAGAACAGTCCTTACTCCATCGGTTTAGAATGTAGAGTTGCCAAGGCCAGGAATGATTTTCGAGGCCCAGTGGGTGGGCATCATGACCCCTGGAGGGCCAATGGGTAACTTGCCCCTGTCCCCTCCTGCCTTCCAGGTGTGGTCAGGAATGGTAGGACTGTGCTACCACATTGCAGTGTCCCTGTCAGCATTAAGATTTATCTCTTTTAACCCTCAGAACAAAATTACAAGGCAGCTACTTTTTTAAACCCCACTTAGGAGAAGAGGAAACTTAAGTGCAGAGAGGTTAAGTGTTTTGCCCGAGGTTTACACAGTAGAGATGCTGAACCTGGGCTTGAATCCAGAGCTGGATTCAACCAGAGCTGGTACGGGTGACCACCCACTAGAGTATTTCAGGTGGGTCGGAGGGCAGGTGCAGAGATGGGTGGGGGAAAGGAGTAAGGTAAGTACTAGTCCCAGGTCCCAGGTAAAGCTTTCATTAAAGTCACAGACTTTAGGAGCAGGGCATCACTAGCAATATTTTGCAGATGAGGAACTGGAAGTGTATAGAGGTTAAGTGAGTTGCTGAAGCAGGAAAGCTGCATTCTGAACCTGGATGTGTCTACTGCAGAGCCTTGCTCTCTCGGTGGTCCCGCCATTCTGTCTTGCTTCCTCAGCAGTTTGCCCCAGGTCTGATCTGTCTTGAGAGCCCCGGGGCCTGAAGCCCAGGTCTGGAACACACACTCCAGGCTGCTACACATGTTTTTGGAAATTCCCAGTGGCTCCCACTTGCTGCTACTTTGGGAAGAGGAGAGGAAATGTGGTAGGAAGTGTAGTGACCACACATCTTTTGTGGACAGATGTTTGCCTGAGCTCAAACATGGCTGAAATGGAGTTTTGAAAAGAGAATCATTTTAGAATACTCACATCTTGTCTGCTTTTGGTTGAGTCAAAGGAAAAAAGAAAACTCTAGGACCAAATTGAAAATTCCATCCATCTACTCATCTATCTATCCAATCATCCATTCATCTATCCATCCGTCTACCCATCCACTCATTCATCCACGCATTCACCTATTCATCCATCCATCCATCCATCTATCCATCCATCCATCCATCCATCCATCCATCCATCCATCCACTCACTCACCTATCCATCCATCCATCCATCCATCCACTCACTCATCTATCCATCTACCCACCCAACCATCCATCCATCCACTCATCCATCCATCCATCCATCCATCCATCTATCCATCCACCCACTCACTCACCTATCCATCCATCCATCCATCCATCCACTCATCCATCCATCCATCCATCCATCCATCCACCCACTCATCCATCCATCCATCCATCCATCCATCCATCCATCCATCCACTCACCCATCCATCCATCCATCCATCCATCCATCCATCCACTCACTCATCTATCCATCCACCCACCCAACCATCCATCCATCCACTCACCCATCCATCCATCCACTCACTCATCTATCCATCCACCTAACCATCCGTCCATCCATCCATCCACTCACTCATCTATCCCTCCATCCACCCACCCACCCATCCATCCATCCACTCATTCATTTATCGATCCACCCATCTATCTTTTCATCCATCTATTAATAAAATTTGCTGGGCTCCAGTTTTCCACTATGTCCTGAAATAAAATGCCCTCCCCACAAACAAACAAGCAGAAAACAAAAAAATAAACCTCATAGAAAAAAATGCCATTTTTGAAAATTTTCTCCAGTTTTTTTTCTTGTTTTACATTTTATAAACAGCTTTATTGAAATACAGTTCACATACCATACCATTCCCCTCTTTAAAACATAAGAGTCCATGGGTTTAGTGTATACATAGCACTGTGGCACCATCACCAGCATCGACTTTTTATTTATTTATTTATTTTTTTGAGACAGAGCCTTAAGCTGTCACCCTGGTTAGAGTGCTGTGCAATCACAGCTCACAGCAACCTCCAATTCCTGGGCTCAAGCAAGTCTCCTGCCTCTGCCTCCCAAGTGGCTGGGACTACAGGCGCCCGCCACAACGCCCGGCCATTTTTTGGTTGCAGCCATCATTGTGGTTTGGTGGGCCCGGGCTGGATTCGAACCCACCAGCTCAGGTGTACATGGCTAGCGCCTTAGCCTGCTGAGCCACAGGCGTCGAGCCACCACCATCGGCTTTTGAGCCTTTTCATCATCCCAAACAGAAACTCCACACCCGTTAAGCCACGACTGCTGCTTCCCTGGCTCCTTCAGTCCCAAATCTGCTATCTATCTCCATGAGTGTGCCTGTTCTGGACAGCTCATGTCATGGAACCATGCCATATGTGGACTTTTGTCACTGGCTTCTTTCACGTCACGTTTTCAAGGTTCACCCCTGTTGTCACCTGGATCAGCACTTTCTTTTTATCACTGAATACTGTTTCGTCACATGGACAGCCCACATTTTGCTTCCATGTTTGGCTCTTGTGAGAAATGTTGCTGTTAACATTTATGTACAAGTTTTTGCTTGGACATGTTTTCATTTCTCTCAGGTGTTTACCTAGGAGAGGAATTGCCGAGTCATACCGTAACTGCATGCTCAGCCTTTTGAGGAACTACCAGACTGTTTTCCAAAGCAGCTGCCCATTTTCCATTCCCACCAGCAGTGTGGGAGAGTTTCAATTTCTCTACACCCTGAGTGACACTTGTTATCGTCTGTCTGTAAATTCAGCCATCTTCGCTGTCCCAGAGTGACAACTAATTATGGTTTCAGTTTGCATTTCCCAGATGGCATCTTTACGAGTAATTATCAGCTATTTACATAATCTCTTTGGAGAAATGTCTATTTGGATTCAGCCATTTTTAGTTGGGTTATTTGTCTTTTTATACTTGAGTTTTAAGAGTCCTTTGCATAATCTAGATAAAAGTCCCTCAACAGATGTATGATTTTCAAATATTGTTTCCCATTCTTTGGGCCCCAGTTCTTTTTTTTAATTATATCTTTTTTTTCTGATTATTAAAGTACACGTTCCTTCAAATATCATGCTAAGACATTTGAAGAAGGCAGAAATGTACAAAGAGGTGGAAATATGAGCACTCAGAGACTACCATAATGAGTATTTAATCATGTTTCCTTTTTCTGTTGTCTTTTTAATGAATTTAATTATGTATTTATTTATTTATATATTTTTATTTATTTATTTTTGAGACAGAGCCTCAAGCTGTCACCTGCAGTGGCATCACAGCTCACAGCAATCTCCAACTCCTGGGCTCAAGCTATTCTCCTGCCTCCGCCTCCCAAGTAACTGGGACTACAGGCACCTGCCACAAAGCCCGACTATTTTTTGGTTGCAGCCATCATTGTTGTTTGGTGGACCTGGTCTGGATTTGAACCTGCCCGCTCAGGTGTATGTGGCTGGCGCCTTAGCTGCTTGAGCCACAGGCACTGAACCTATGTATTTATTTTTGACAGGTAATAACACAGATACAGAATTCTAAGGGTCCAAAATAAAGACAAAGTGAGTTTCCTAAGCAGGTAAGCTTTGTTGTGAACCTAGATGTATCTGCACAAAAGCTTTGCTCTTTCAGTGACTCTGTTGCCTTCCCCATCTTGCTTCCACTGCAGTTTGTTCCAGGTCTGATCTGTCTTGAGGACTCTGGGCCCTGGAGTCCCAGGCGCCCAAACTCCTCCTAGGGACAGTTACTGTTACTACTTTCTTTATGATCTTGAGAGCTTACACATTTGGGCTTACCCAGGCTAGTTTCTCCTTATATTGCAGGTTATAATTCATTCTAAGCTACTTGTCAGTAGCTTCTTTTCAGTCTTTTACCTCTGCAGACTTTTCTTTATACGATTAAAAATCACTTTGAAGGCTCGGCACCTATGGCTCAAGCGGCTAAGGCTCTAGCCATGTACACCTGAGCTGGCGGGTTTGAATCCAGCCTGGGCCTGCTAAATGACAACGACGGCTGCAACCAAAAAATGGCCAGGCGTTGTGGCGGGCACCCGTAGTCCCAGCTACTTGGGAGGCAGAGGCAGGAGATTTGCTTGAGCCCAGGAACTGGAGGTTGCTGTGAGCTATGCTGCCACAGCACTCTATCCAGGGTGACAGCTTGAGGTTCTGTCTCAAAAAAAAAAAAAAAGAATCACTTTGAAGATAAGATATATCTATCAGTTGTGGCAGGTGGAGCAGGAACCTATTCTGGGGGTAGGAAAAGCAAGGAATTTATTAAATGATATTAGGTGGTTTGCAGAATCTCTAAAAGGGCAGAAATCCCAGTTTGGAGCCACAGTGCCCCTGTCTGGATTGGCTCAGATAGCACAGCTTGTTCTGCTGGGCTCTGGATGCTGTACCCTCTGGTCTTGTTGCCTCCAGATGTCAGGCATCTGTGCCACTGCCCTCACCAAGTATGTGCTCTCTGATATCTGCTTCTCCTGTCACCAACTTCTGAACACAGGTCGGATCCTAGTGTGTTGACTGATGGGGCAGAAGTGAGTGTCTTTCACCTAGCTGCAAGGGAGTCTGGGAAAGTAAGATTTTGGTTTCCACCTTGGCAAGGTGTGGCCTCATAATGTGGGATGCCCCAAACAGAGGAAGGTTAATTTCACTGGGCAGAAGCCCACTGCATAATACTTTAAGGTAAAGACATTATAATTATAAAATTATAATTTTTCTGATTTACAGGCAGTACATGAGTGAGTGGGGATATGTTATAGTGGTTAAGCTTGTGCTGCCTGGGACTTGACTGCCTGGATTCAAGTTATACCTCTTTCCTTTACTAGCCTTGTGAACTTGGACATGGTTTAAACTTCATTATGCCCCTAGTTTCCTCACTAGAAAAATGTAAATAACAATGGAATGTCCCTCATAAGTTGGGCTGAGAACTGAGTGAGTTAACAGACAGAAGGCTTAGAGCTGTACTTGGCTCATTGTATCTGCTATGTAGTTGTTTGCTGTCATTAGTTTCCCAATGTTTTGTCATAAAAATCTTAAAACATACATAAAAGTGAAAAGAGTTTTATAGCATCCACCTAACCACCATCTACAATTCTACTCTGAGTCTTTGTTTTATCATACCTCTGGTCAATCTATTTATGCCTCTTTCCAATTATTAATGTCTTAATTTCAATGAATTTCAAAGTAATTGCAAATGCATACATACATGGCTATTTTTTAAAAGCAATTGTCAACTGTTAGTTTAAGTCATATGTTATTTAAATGACATATTAAGTAAAATTTGTCTTGTACTTTTCCTTTAACATAAGGAATGGTATCCTATGGGATGAAACAGAATTGATCAGGTAGAGAGAAGCCTGAGAGAGCAGGCCAGGGGCTTTCTGACAAGGGGAACAGCCTGTGCAAAAGGAGAGGCCCTCTGGACTATGGGGTCCCCAAGGCAGACTGATTATGTAGTATCCCCTTAAATGGACATTTAAAAATAGGGGTTCAGATTTGATTTAGAGCAGAGACTGAAGAAGAGGCCTTAGAGAAAGGCAAAGAAGGAGCGTTCCAGAGGGCAGAACTCAACCTCTCAACTACTGCCTTGGACAATTCTGCTCTACCCCAAACTTGCTAGCCCCACTGAGTAAAACAAATCCCTTGTATCAGTTATGTATTGCTGCGTAACAAACTACTCCAAAACCTGGTGACTTGAAATAGCAGTAAGTTATTGATTATCCCTCATAGTTTCTATGGGTCAGGAAACCCATAGAAACCCATAGTTTCTATGGGTCAGGAAACCCATTTGGGAATGGCTGGGGAGTTCTGGCTCAGACTCTCTCATGCAGTTGCAGAAAGATGCTGACTTGGGGTAGGGTCATCTCATTGTCTTCCTTCCTCCTGTGTCCGGTGCCTGTGCTGGGAAGACTGGAGCTTTTCAATGAGCAGAATTATCATTGTCTAACTATAACATATTCACCTTAAAGTATTATGTAGTGGGCTTCTGCCACTTCTTTTGGACACCTAGTGAAATTTTCTTTTCTCCATTTGCAGTATCTCCCCTTATGAGGCACACCTTGTGAATGTCATGTTCCGGAGGAGCGTGTGGTATGGGTGTATATCAAAGGAGGTGTTTTTGGAAAGTTCAATCACCCCAGTGGGGTTCGGGATAGACTCACTCTCCTCAGAGGCAGTTTAGCCACACTGATTATTAGCCGAGCGTTCTCAGTGTGTTTCTCACTCCTACCCTATTTTACCTTTTTAGCACAAGCTGAACACTCTTGTCATCCCCGTTGTCTCATAAGCCTAATTTTCTCTTTCTTGTTTATTATCTCGTGCCCGGTTGAATAGTGACTCCTCCCCCCCAATTCACATCAATCTGGAACCTCAGAGTGTGGCCATATTTAGAAAGAGGGGCATCATAGATGTAATCAAGTTAGGATGCTGTCATGCTGGATGGGGGTGGACCCTAAACTGATGACTAGTGTCCTTGGAAGAAGAGGGAAATTTGGACATGCACACAGGGCAGATGAAGACATGGAGAGAGCCTGTGACAACAGAGGCGGAGGCTGGAGTGACGCACCCACACGCCAAGGCAGGCTGAGGACTGCCAGCGGCCACCAGAGTTGGGATGGCAGCCCGGGACAGACTTCCTCACAGCCTCCAGAAGGAACCAGCCCCGCTGACACCATGGTCTAAGACTTGTAGCCTTCATCACGGTGACCTGTGGCCCTAGGAGACTAGTGCACCTTGTCAATTACACTTTGGCCCCTTTCAAGTACTGCTCTGCTGGCTGGGTGGCAGCCTAATTTGGACCTGTGCAAAGTCTCAATCTATGAAAGGATGTCCCCGTGGACACTGCTGTGTAGCCAAGGAAGTGACATGTCAGGACAGAGTCCTAGGGGCCCAACAGGGAGCTAGCCCTATTGATGGGGAGGACCTGGGTAACAGATACAGCCATTTTTCTGAGTTTGAGACACTGGTGTGTGTTTGCTTGCGTGGGTCTTTTCTTAACTTTTTTTTTTAATTTGAAAACCAGGCTTGGCCTCCCCAGCTGTGTCCTATGTCTTCCATGTTCCAGAGCTGGTGTGATTCTGTCAACATGGGCACTGTTTATAATGGCAACAGCCATGACCTTTAGAGCCAAGAGGAAACCTGCTCACACTGACTCAGGCTGTTCTCCCCACGCTCCAGCCGTAGATTATTATTCTTCAAAATACGGAGGATACAGGGCAGGGGAGGGAAGTGTGAGGGCGCCTCGGGGAAGGCGCGGCCTCTCCCCAGTGACCCTGCCACCTGCCCTCAAGCTTTGAGGGAGTCTGTGATCCGCCCGCACTGTGGGACCTTCAAAGCAACGAGCATCTGCCCTTGCTGAACCCACAGCCTGAGAAGTTCATTCTCCAGCTCTCATTTAGCCAGCTCCTCCTCTTCTCCTCAGTCCACACGCACATGTCACCTCCTCCAAGAAGCCTCTGTGACCACTGAGTGTAAACCCACCCCTCCCTCTCCCTCAGCACACTCTTCTCCATCTGAAATGATCTTATTTATGTGTTTCTTTATTGGTAGCCTGTCTGCCCCAGTAGAATATAAGAGACATAAGGAATTTTTCTGCCTCCCCCCATTATCCATTCTTGTATTCTTGGCTTCTAGAATGGTGCCCCGAACACGGCGAGTGTTTTGTTAATGTTGGTGGAGTGGCAAATGTCTCAGGGAGAACGTCTTGACCAGTCTTCTTGCTTCCAGCCTGGCTCCCCCCTCCTGCCCACTCTGCTGCCCACAGAATGATTTTTCCAAACCAGAAATCTGTCCAGGTCACTCTTCTGCTCTGGGACCTTCAGTAGCTCCCCATTGTTGCCAGGTTAAAGCCTATGTGCATGAACTGAGCCCTGATTCCCTTGCCAGTCTCACTTCAGGGCACCAGTGTCCTTCACCCAGCACAACGGAGCCCCTTCCCCATAGCATATGTCATTCCCACTGTCCTTGGTACCTGGGGGCTTCCTCTTCTGCCCATTCAACTGGCGAACCTCTCACCCATCTCGGCTTAAGGATCATCACCTTCGGGAAGCCTCCTGCCCCCTTCCCAAACTTGCACTGATCATTTCTTCTCAGTTGTGGGCTTCTCAATTATACTGTAGTCATCTATTATTTTTCTTCAAACAGCACAATTGGCATTCAGTAAAATTCACCCTTTCTGGTATACATTTATATGAGTTTTGGCAAATGTATAAAGTTGTTTACTACAATAAAAATAAAGAACGATTCCACTCCCTTCACCCCAAATTCCCTCCTGCCCTTGTGTAGATAATGTTTCTTTCCAGCCCAGCTCCTGGCAGCTACTCATTTTTTTTCTCTTTTTCTAGTTTTGCCTCTTCCAGAGTGTCATATAGATGGAATCATACTGTTCAGTAACCTTTTGATTCATTGCCCCTTGGCCTTTTGGCTCAGATCAAGTGGAGTATAACCTTCTGAGTCCAGTGTCTTGTAGTTGGCATACAGGAATGCATTTGAAATCCATCTTTTTTTATTGCTGAGTGCTGTTTCTTTGTATGGACGTTTGTTTTTCTGTCCACCAGGTGAAAGACATTTGGGTGGCTTCCAGTTTTCCTTGATTATGAACACGAGTATCAACATTAGCATACGGGTTTTCTCAGGGACATGTTTTCATTTCCCTTAGGTAAATACAGGTGGGATTGCTGTGCCATTCTGTAAGTGAATGTTTCACTTTTTAAGAAATTGCCCAGCTGTTTTCCAAAGAGGCTACACAATTTTTCATTTCCACCAGTTGCTGCGTATCCTTTCCAATACTAGATATTGTTAGTTGCTTTTATCTCAGCCATTTAAATTGGTATATTGTCATTGTTTAGCCAGCCAGTCTCTCCCAGTAGTCTGTGACCTCCTGACAGACAATAAACCTTTCATCTGCTTATCTTCAGAGCCTAGAGTAGTGGCAGGCACACAGTAGGTGCACACTGAATGCCCTGGACTGAATCTGTGCAAGGAATGAATACATTTATTGAATGAGTGAGTGAGTGATCTATGGAAATGATGTTTAAGGGAAGTTTATCTCAGATGCCATGGGAAGGTCAGTTAATGCTCCTCCCAGAGGAACTCACAGCCATGAGGTAGTCTTTCTGGAATTGTGGCCATAGGTAAAACCCTCCTTATCATTATGGCTGATGCCTTCCTATATCTGCCCAAAGTGCTCAGACTGCTTTCCATCTCTGAGAAGGCTCATGTGTTCTTTCCTGCTATCTTAATGGAAGGCACTGGTTCCTATACTAGAGGGTGCCAGAGAGTCATATGGGGGTGGCAATTAAGTGCAGACCCCTTGGGTCTGCTGCTAAGGTTCTGATTCTGTAGGCTCAGCGTCTCTGGGCACATCTCAGAACCTTCTTGAGAACCCCCCAGAAGATATGAGAATTTGCTGTGGGGTGAAAATAACTCTAGATCTTGAAGAAGGTGTGGGGCTTCAGTGTCCCATTTAATGCTTCTGAACCGAGGTTCAGAGAACTAAATACATTTACTGCTTGAAGGGTCCTGGCCCAAGATAGGTGTCCAATAAATGTTACTGATTTGTGTAAGCTAAAAAGGGTTTAAATACTTCCTCTTTGCCCCTTTAGCCAACTGCCTTATATTTTAATTCTTACCGATGTGTAACAATGTGGAGACATACCCAGTTCCATGGGTTTTCATACACTGAATACACGCATGTAACTAATACCCCAATCAAGAAACCAGCATCTCCAGGACTCAGCTGAGGCTCAGTTTTCACCATCACCTTCCCAAGGTGATGGGAAAGTCTCCTGACTCTTAACAGCCTTGTTTTTGAAACAGTTTTAGTTTTTTATATCAACTAAGATGTGCTTAATAAAGGATATTTAGAAAACACTAAAAGTAGGAAAAAAATCAGAGACATGCTAACATATCGAATAGCCTTTAAATACATTACTTTAATTGAGGTGTAACAGACATAAAATTGCACAAGTTATAAGTATAAAGCTCACTGAATTTTCCTAAAGTGAATACTCCATGTTACCATTGGATCAAAAGCCTGGAACATCGTGGTCCCCCAAGGTCCCTCCTCTTCCAGGTGATGACAACCACCATTCTGACCTCTAAGGGCATCGATCAGTTTTGCCAAACACGGCCTCATTTTTAGCAAAGCTGCTTTCTCAGGTGCTCTTGGAGAATTCTTGCTCATCTTTCAGATCCGGTTCTGAGGTCACCTCCCCAGAGCTGGTCTTCCCAGCTCCATGAGGCAGAAGATTCACTCCATGGTCCACGCCTCCAACTCAGCTGTCACCTCTTCCTGCTGTCTTTCCCTTGAGGGGCAAATGGGTCTTAACCACTTAATACAGGGTGTAGTAGGTTGAATTGTGACCCCTCCAAAAGTTTGTCTAAGTCCTAAACCCTGTGCTTGGAAATGTGACCTTCCTTGGGGATAGAGTCTTTGCAAATGTTACTAGGTTAAGGCTCTCAAGATAAGATCATCCTGGGTTTGGATAATGGGGACAGAGAGGGGAAGGCCATGTGAAGACACAGGCAGAAGTTGGAGCAATGCAGCCCCAAGCCGAGGGATGCTGGCATCATTGTTAGCCACCAGAAGTTAAGTGAACGACAAGGAGCAGATCCTCTCCTGGTACCTCGAGAGGAAACCAACCCTTCTAGCACCTTGATTTGAGAACTTTTGGCCTCTAGAACTGTGAGAAAATGTATTTCTGTCTTTGTTCTTTTTCTTTTTTTTTTTGGTAGAGACAGAGTCTCACTTTACCACCCTTGGTAGAGTGCCGTGGCGTCACACAGCTCACAGCAACCTCCAACTCCTGGGCTTGGGCGATTCTCTTGCCTCAGCCTCCCGAGTAGCTGGGACCACAGGTGCCTGCCACAACGCCCGGCTATTTTTTTGTTTTTTGTTTTTTTTGCAGTTTAGCTGAGGACAGGTTTAAACCCGCCACCCTCAGTATATGGGGCCGGCACCCTACTCGCTGAGCCACAGGCACTGCCCTATTTCTGTCTTTCTAAGTCATTGAGTTTGCAATAATTTGTTAGCCTTTGGAAGCTAAGACACAGGGTCTGGTGTTGACTAAGGGCACCTTGGTGTTGGTTGAATGAATGAAAGAACTCAGCAATGAGGCTTGCTGGCCTTGGATGATTTCTGTCTCTGTGCCAGCTGCCTCATGACAACTGCCACAGATTGCCCAAATGACATCATTTCTCCCCCACCCCCACCAATAGCTATGCTGTTTGGTCATATACCCCTGGGCACCCTTATATGATGTGGGGGAAACTGATCCATCCCAAGTTCAGACATCCCTGAGGTAGGACAGGTTTGTGACCCACTTCTGGCCAATGAAACAGGAAGAGAAAGTACACTGGGGGTTTGGGGAAAGATTTACTCTTTCTGGCTTTTGCCCTTTCCAATCTGGCTGCCAGGAGTGCTGAGAGTGGAAAGAATCTGAGCCCCTGTTGATGTACTTGCATTTCTTATTGCACGCTGCCTGCCCCCAACCACTCCTGGGCTTCCAGCCACATGAAGCTGTTGATGGCCTCTTCGTGGAAGCTTGACATATCTTGATACTCTAGCCATTGGAACTAGGGGCTTTGTCTTCAGCAGTGAAGACTGGGAAACTGAGGCTCAGAGAGATGAAGTCATAGCCTTGGGGACACAGGCAGATAAGTGTCAGGGTTGGGATCACATCAGAGCCATGTCTGTGTGTCTCTCCAATTACAGGAGGACTCACAGTATGACTTTGATGCTTACTGTGATGTCCCTGGAGGCCAGTAGTGTCTGGCCCCTCTCAGACACTCAGCAAGAGTTTGTTGAATGCTCAAAGAAAAACCATGGAACCAAGCAGGCTGTAATTGAAAGAGTGGGGGACTCTATCCCCCAAACAGAAGCCACAACGTCTTACCCCACTGAGGTCTGGAAGCCTGTTTTGGGTGGTGCTTCCTCTCACAGAGGCCTGCCAGGCTGCAGCTGGGACTCGGCTTGTCCCCGGGGATGTGCGCTTCTCTGAACAATGTCGGGAAAGGAAACCAGACTCGTAGGGGTTTTCTGGTCATTTTGGCTGTGAAGGCAAAGGGGTAAGGTTGGCGAGGTTCCCTGGGGCATGGCTGTAGCTTGCTGGTGTGTGCAGCCCTGCGTGACCCATTGTCTTCAATTCTTTAAACAACTTCTAAGGTAGGTGTTTATTTAACAGCTTTATTGAGCTATCATTCACATCCCATACAATGCATCCATAAAGCGCACAACTCTACCGTATTCCAGAGATGTTCAACTATCATCACAATTTTAGAACCTTTTTATCACCCCAAAGAGAGACCCTGTACCCCTTAGCCATCACTTTCCTGTGCTCTTGTGGCCCCTGAATAACCACCAATCTACTTTCTGTCTCTATAAATTTGTCTACTCTGGATATGCCAAAGATGGGTCTCATGATGGGGACATTAGAGGCGTGAAGGGGGTAACTTAGCAGCTCAGGGTTGCACAGCTGAGGACAGGCCTGGGACTTGAACCCAGATTCCCTGATGCCCAAGTGTATACTCTCAAGGGGCTTTTTTCTTCGTCTTCTTTTTCCTGGTAACAGTACTAAAAATAGCCAGCCCTAATTGCTGAACCATGGCCACCTCTGTCTCATTCAATCCTCACAATCATTCTTGGATGTAGGTACAGTCATTACACCCATTTTGCAGAGAAGTAAGCTGAGGCACAGAGAAGGTAATGGTCCAATGCACCATGGCCACCAGCAATGAGAAGGGGGTTGGGGGAACACACAAGGGCATCCTAAGGACTAGTGAGGAACACAGGGAGAAAAGGGTCAGGATAATGCTGAGTAGGAGACAATTTTCTTTCAGGTTGTTCTTTCTTTCCCACCTCCCCTTTTCTTTTTTCTTTTTACAAGAAATGGAAAAGAAAGTTCTCTCCACCCTTTAAGGCCACTTCCTGACCCCGTGTGAATCTTGTGGAGTGGTTACAAACTCATCTCTCGGGGCCTGAACACCTCCCGTTAGTGCTAGGGATGGGGAACCGGCCCGTATGCCCACTGGCTCTGGCACCAGACAGCCCAAGTTTAGGTCCTGCCTCTGAGAGCTAAACTGTGACAGGGCCTCTCTGCCCCATATGCCTCAACCTACAGAGGGAGTTCTTCCCTGCCTGTTACCCCTGGGTAAAGAAGTGTCATTTTATATTTGAGCCCTCCTGGAACCAGTGCTGCCATCTCCATTATTTTGATTTTGAACAACCAAGTTGGAGTTTGAGAAGGAGGTGAGCCATGCCAATGGGGAATGGGGGCTCCCATTCATGCCCCCAATTCCACTAGTCATTCATAGAGGGTGAGGGGTGTGTGTGTGTGTGTGTGTGTGTGTGTGTGTATGTGTGCGTGTGTGGAGGGGGTAAAAACAGAGGCATAAAAGAAAGAGAATTGGGAGGACAATGAGGGTCATGGTGTACCGCACACCTCTTGGGGGCGGGACACAATTATAAGAGGGACTTTACTTAACAAATGCAATCAGTGTAACCTAATTCTTTCTACCCCCAATGAATCCTAAACAAAACAAATAAAGAAAAAAAAAGAATTAAAAATAAGGAAAAAATAAGCAAACTGCCATCGACTATGACCATCACCTCACACACAATGGACATTTTAATCCCCCAAATGCTACATATAGCCTCGCCATCACAAATCGACAATTCCTTACACTGAAGCATGTCCCACGTGTTCAAAAGAACATTTTCATCTCATTACAATTTCCATACAGTTTTTTTCTTTTCTTAAAATGTGTATACAGTTTTTGGCACCCTCTGAATATGTATGGCTGTATTAATAAGTTATGTACATTATATAACATGTACCAAAATAGAAGTGTTCAAACGGACTAGTTGTAATAAATACCAGTTCTAAAGAGAAATGAGGCAAAGAAATTTCACCCAGATTTGGTCATTATTCCTGGGGGATTGACCCCATGAATTCAAGTGGTTGATGTTATAGTAACCCTTTCCATGATCTCTTTAAAAAATGGTATAGGAAGTGATCTCTGGTGACCCACGCCCTGCACACCTGAGCAGGACAGGTCTCCTAAAGTCGGTGGCTGAATCTTGGGGTAGAACATTTACTGTGAGGGACGTTGGTGGTGGTCGCATTGGAGCCTCTGACAGCTCTGTAGGTGACTCGAGGATTCTTCCATCAAAGACGCTCGGCAGGGTTTGAATCAAATTGCCTCGTGAAACACAAGAAAAGAGAAAAAGCTCTATCTCCTAAAGAACAAATCGGTATATTTTTCTCGCTGGGAAAACGTGAGACCAGTGGTATGGAGTTCTTTAGTCCTTAAGACAACCTTGGGGGAAGAGGGGGAAAAGGGGAGGGGATTTGGTAAGTTCCCACCTAATGGGTACAACTAGGGGTTTAGGGCACACCCCCTGGGTGAAGGGCTCCCTGCGACCGAGACTTAACCTTTTAAATGCAAGCAGGGTAACCTGTTAGTCCCCCCCCAACCAAAAGACAACTTGTGGGGCTGGCACTGTGCTGATCACGTTTTCCAGAAGGGGAAACTGAGGCTGCGGTGTTTAAGCGGCCCGTCTAAGGTAGCAGTCTCCGTGCCGACTTCCAGGTGGGGCCATAGTCAGCCCCGGGTGGAGGAGTCAGTGCACATCGGTGTGCGGTAGGCGCTGCATAAATGCTACGTTATAGGGACACTTCCTCTCGCTGCACCTGGCCAAGTGGCCTCAGGCTGCCTCAGTTTCTGCTTCGGCTCGCAGAGGCGGAGCTCCAGCCTAGGTCGCCCCCACCGCGGGAGCGCGAGAGGCCCCGGACCTCGGGGTGCCCGGGGAGGCGGCCGGGGCTGGGTCCGCCCCCGGGCGGGCGGCGCGGGGGGCGGCCCCGGGAGTCACGTGGCCCCGGCCGCCGCCGAAGCAGAAGTAGCAGCGCGGGCGGGGGAGGAGCGAGCGGCCCGGAGCGCCCGAGCCGGGAGGGGGCGGCTGCGCTCGGGACCCCGGAGCCCGGACCCGGGGCAGGCGGGCGGCTGCGCCCCGGCGGCACGGCCACGGCCAGGTGAGCGAGTGACCTGGCCCGGCGGGAGCGCGCGGAGCGCTCAGAGACCTGCGCCCGGGGGGTCCCGCGCGGGCTGAGCCGGGAGCGGGGTATCTGCTCCCGGGGTAGCCGGGGCAGGCGGCGGTGGGACGCACAGTCGGGGCCCGCGGTGACTGGGGCCGGGCCGGTGACTACTGGAGTCGCAGGCGAGCCGTCGGCCACTTCCTCACCCGGGGCTGGCGCCACCGCGCCTGTCCCAGCTTTGAATGGGAACCGGGAGGAAGCGGCGCGGCTCGCGGTTAGGGGGTCGCGCGGGTGCCCGCGTCCAGAGCACCCCCCGCCTGGCGGTGCTGCGTGGGGTGGCGCGAGCCCCTCTGGGCGCCTCTGTATCCAGAGCTCGTCGGCTCTCGAGGCGGCATTTCCCCGTAGTGCACAGGTGGCCGCGGGGCGGGCGGTGGGGACCGATGTCACCCGAGGCACAGCCGGTGTCCTGCAGGCACTTGGGGGAGGGGGTTGCTGCTGGGGTCTTATGATTCCCACCCCACTACTGTACTCTGATGAGGCGTGTGCGTCTCCCCGTTTTCCTGGTTATGTTTGGAATCCCCACAAGGTCATTACCCCCAGAAAGGAAGAGTTCCCGTTAAAGCTGTGTCCCTTCGGACAGCGGGCGCCTGGGTTCCGGCTCCGGCTGGGCGGGGCTCCGCTGGTGCAGCGCTGATCTTGAACTGAAAGATTAAGGTGGGCGGGGGAAAGGGTGACGGGACACGAGGGAAACAGGTTGCCTGGTCCTTCGGAACTTAATTTGAATTTCAGTTCCATCTGTGTGACCCCGGCAAGTCGAAGTATCTTTCTGAGTGTGAGTTTCTCCCCTTAAACGCTGGAACCACCCAAGTCTATCTTCCAGGGCTGTGTTGAGAACTGGGGCTTGTCCGTGGGGAATTTTTTAATTAAAAAAAATTTTTTTTTTAGAGATAGGGTCTTCCCCTGGCTGGGCCCAGGGAGTTCTTGAACCCCTGGTTTAAGGGCCTTTGGCTCTGGTTCTGCAGGAAAGCCTTACAGAATTTTGGGGTCCGAGTTGGCCTGATGCAATTACTCTTGTCACAAAGGTGTGTGGGCCCCGTGCATACCAACTGGAGGGCGGGCTTCGTTGATGCTAATGACCTAATTACCAAATGATGCTGCTGCCTCCCTGCCAGTAGCGCAAGTAGTCCTTTTGCATTCACTGGGTGGAGTCAGAGGAAAATTGCTGATGAGAAAACTTTTTTTTTTTCTTTTGTTTGAGACAGAGTCTTACTCTGTTACCCAGCCTACAGTGCTGTGGCATCTTCTGCAACCTCACACTCCAGGGCTTAAGCATCCTTCTGCCTTAGCCTCCTGAGTAGCTGGGACTACAGGTGCCCACCGCAGTGATGGCTACTTTATCCATTTTTAGTAGGGACAGGGTCTCACTCTTGCTCAGGCTGGTCTTAAACAACTGGGCTCGAGTGATCCTCCCACCCCAGCCTCCCAGAGTTCTGAGATTTCAAGCATGAACCTTAGTGAGAAAAGTTTTGAAAACACTTTTTTTTTTTTTTGAGACAGAGTCCTACTATGTCACCCTCGGTAAAGTGCTGTGGTGTCACAGCTCATTGCAACCTTCAAATATTGGGCTTAAGTGTTCTCCTGCCTCAGCCTCCCAAGTGGCTGGGACTACAGGTGCCCACCACAACACCTGGGTTATTTTTTATTTGTTTATTTTTTTGCCGATTTTGGCTGGGACTGGGTTTGAACCCGCCACCTCGGGCATATGGGGTCATGCCAGCTCCCTACTCCTTTGAGTCACAGGCGCCACCCTTGAAAACACTTCTTAATTTAGAAAACAAAAGCACAAAAAACAAACCTTATCCATTATGTCACCACTTAATTAACATAAAGTCAAGTCAAATCCTCTACCTTTTACCACCTCCAATGGTAACCACTCTCCTGGATTTATAAGACAGTCTGTATAAAAATATAATTTAATTTAAACTCATCAGTTTGCAACTTTTTTCATTTACTATCTTGTAAATCTTTCCAGATCAAATTGCTTATAGACCTTTGTCATTTTTTCCAATAGCTACTGAGCAGTCTTTAATGTGTGCATGCCATTGTTAATTTAATGGACCCGCCCCCCCCCTCAACTGATGAGCAGTTGATGTGTTTCCTTTTTTTAAAAAATATATTATTTCCATGGGCCGGGCGTGGTGGCTCATGCCTCCATCACATAATCCTAGCACTCTGGGAGGTTGAGGTGGGTGGGCGGCCTAAGCTCATGAGTTCAAAACCAGCCTGAGCTAGAGCCAGACCCTGCCTCTAAAAATAGCCAGGTAGGGTGGTGGCGGCGCCTGTAGTCTCAGCTACTAGGGAGGCTGAGGCCAGAGAATCGCTTGATTCTAAGAGTCTGAGGTTGCTGTGAGCTATGATGCCATGACACTAGCAGGGGCAACAAAGTGAGACTGTGTCTCAGAACAAACAAAAAAATACTTCCAGGATTTTCTGTTGCACATACTGTATTTTTGTGCATGAGTATGAGTGCTGGCTCAAAGCACACACATTTTGCATTTTAACAGATGCTCACCGGTTGTCCTAAAAAGGAGGGAGGGACCAACTGACAATGCTGCCCATGATGGCCGGTGGCTGTGGCCGACACTGTTTCACTGTTTCTTTGAAAATACTACCGCCCTCCACCACCCTGCAGGCTGAGTGAGTGAGATCGCCCCTCAGCTGCAGGAGGGGCAACTCCTGCTCAGGATTCAGCCCTGCCACATTGTAGCAGAATCGTTCAGTGGGATTTTGGATGAATTCCTCCCCTGACATGCAGAGAGTGCTGAAGAGACAAAAATTTCCAGGTTTTCTGGTTTGGGGTTATTGTATCTCAGATGCTTATCTTGAAGAGGACATGAAATGTAACAATGGCAAAACCTCTTATGAAATCTCAGCCACATTTATATTTATGTGATAAGTCACAAAATTACCTATTGACGATGGAGGATGGGAAGCAGGAACAACAAAAAAGGGATTTCGAGGCTATTTTTTTCCTTTTTGTTTCCTTTTTTCTATTTTTTTTTTGAAAAAGCAGAAGCGAAATGGAAATTGCTGTGATGGTTAGGGTCCTCCTGTGGGCTCCATGGAGTCCTGCTTGCTTTAGCTGCTGAAGCCTGGGACTCTGGAGGCCTGAGCTGAGTGGGAGCTGGCTGGATTTTGGTGGTTGACTCCAAGAATCCTTTGCTATGAGGACCTGTTTCCAGTCAGCGAGAGGCAGCGTGAGGGAGTTGGTGCCCATGGTTGAGTGGCTCCACTGGGCTTCTGAGTGGGAAGTGAGTGGAATCCAGGAAGGTTAAGTCCCAGGCCTTCCAGAGCCAGGGTTGGAAAGAACTGAGAATTCTAGTGCCCTGTCCTGGTTTCCATTTGACTGGGGGTGTTGTGATGGAGCTTGAGCTTCCTACCTATGTGCCAATGGCCACTGGCCTAGACACTTGGGAGCTGGGCACTCTAGAGGGGCGTGCTAGGGGCAGTTAGCATATTAAAGAGTTTTGGAGTTAGGATCAGGTTCAAATCCTATTTCTGCCACTAGCTGTGTGTGACTTTGGACTAGTCCCTTAACCTCCTTTGTGAGGAACACAGGCTGCCAATTTTTTTTTTTTATTGAATCATAGCTGTGTACAATAATTCAATCATGGGATACAGTGTGCGGGCTTGACATACAATCGGAGATATTTTCATCCACCTGATTGACATACCATTCATGAGATTTTCTCATTTACTATGTGAAAATATTTTTGATCCGTGTTTAGAAGTTTTAACATCTGGCTAAAATCTGCCAGGGGATTCTGGTTCCACAAAGCAGGTGCTGAAGGTTTAGGGCCTTGGGACACAGATGAGGATTCTGACCCTTGTGCCTCCACTGGTCTGC